>CM021106.1:8695588-8712828 GCA_007115665.2 Sequoiadendron giganteum | reverse complement strand
AAGATCGGACCCCACACTTAAAAGCTTCAAACCGTCAACCAACTGCAGTGTACAAAGTTAAAATCTATCATTGATAACTTACTGCTCCCAACACAAAACTTCTCAAGATCTCGAATATAGCTATCAAAGTGAATCATAATGACGTAGTTAAGATATCAGAGTCATAGCTTATCTTGTGGTAGAATCTGGACCCAAAAACCAGCACACCGATTCACTGATAAGGAACATCTTTGATAGGGAATAGCTTCTGGTAAACACCTCATATATTTGGTACTATGTTGACATCAATTACAACCATTTGATGTAGTCCAATTTCCAATAGTCTCATTTCCAACATCCAATACTCCATGAGAGCCTCATAGTTTGAATTTGCAATAGCACTGTGCAATTATGACCCAATTTGAGAAAGAAATTTGATTATAAATCAGCCTCACTTGTGCAAACTAGTTCACCATTAATACAGTTGGTGATCGAAAGTTTGGGGTCGGGGCGGACACAAGAAATTAGACCATGCATGAAAGGTCTGATTGAGACCTCCATCCCCAAGTGGATCATAGGTAGGTTAGTAGAAGAAAGAATGTGGGGTTGGAGATGAAAACTAGATTTGGACTCTAGGCAACAAAGTCCAAGTTTGGGTGTAATCTTTGATCTCGACATAAGAAAAAAAGTGGAGGGTGGGAATAGAAAGTGGACTCAAACTTTGACAAGAGTTTTGAAATCCACATTGAGACCCCATCCTGACACAAGACAATGAAGAAGTGGGATCAGGGAACCAAGTTAGACTTGGACCATTTGTGAAAAGGTCCAAGGTCTCACGTAGGACCCGAATCCCAATGAATTACAAAGCATGTGGGGCTGGAGGACCAACACAGACTCAAACCCTTAATAAAAAGGTCCAAGGTCCGTGTCAGGTCCCGAGACCCACCAGGGGAAAAACAAAGCCCAGGAGAAGAAAAAATCCCAGAACCAGAACAAAAATAGAAGAAGGCAACCAAAACAAGGCAAAAAAAGGAGAGCAAAACACAAAGACAATAAGGGGGACCCATTTTGACAAAGGAGAAAATGGGGTGGTTATGAAAGGCATAACACTTGGTAGTTGTAGTTATCCGTTTGGAAGCAAGGGAGAGTTGCAAGAGTAGAATGAATATCTGGAAATTGAGAAGGAAATAGATTAGAGCTGAGCCATTAAGTAGATTTGAAGCAAGGAGTATCAAGAATTTGTTTTGAGTTATTTTAATCCAAGCATGATTAAAATATCTCTTTTCCCTTCTCTTTCTAATTTTGAATTTAATATTTTATCTATTTTAGTTTTCCTATGCCATTGTTTTTGCAAAGCATGGTTGTTAGAAAAGTATATGAGTGCATGTATGAATAACTTGGTTATTAATGCATAGATCTAATTTAAAATGCAAAGAGATAATGAGAACTATGAAAGCCAGTTGGTCATTCCAAGTAGTTTTATTTTAATTACATTATTAAATCATGTTGGCAATATGTGATCCTAAATTATTATTGTTATCACCTAAGTATGCACCCTTGCTAAGTTGCAAAACTTAGCTTATTGGTGAAACATTGGATCTTTTCCAGGTTTTTGGGTCACCTATGATGGAAAAGAATATCCAAATAGGGTTGGTTCGCCTTAGTGTTCACCTATACTGACTTACACTACTATTTTAATTGAGGAAAAGGTAGAAATATAGCATAAAAATAAAACTAACTATATGGGTGATGCACTAAATATGTTTGCTCAAGGACTTTGGACTGTTGTTTTGACACATAGTAGGGACAATAACTCAGCTATGTGTACACAACTCAAGATTAAACATACTCATGTATTAGTGTTTTATAGAGAGGTTGAGTGTTTTCAATCCCAGAAGGAAGAAAATGAAGTGTTCTTCACAAATAGGAGCTATTTTTCATATTAACACAAGCTATAACCTACACAAAATATGTTTTTCTATTTAAAGGTGGCAAAATAAGACATATGTTTAAGAATTTATGTATAGAATCACAAAAAAAACATCAATTACTGGTTGAATACAATAAAAACAAGCCTTTGAAGGTAGAAAACAAAAATCTTAATTGTTGAAATGTGTCTTTACAATAGTATATGCCTAAAAATGATTGATTTTCCTTCAAAATTTGAAAAATTTGAAAAATTACATCCATTCTTTAGTCTCAAACACTAGCTTTGAGAGTTACAATACAATGTTTTTGTTGAGAACTCACAAAAGTTATAATACACAACAAAATTTGCAAGAACTAACTTTACAATGAACCTAGCTTTCCCCTTATCTATCCTACATTGGAGAGAATGTAGGACATGATCTAATAACAATTAAATGACTTTCCACATTTAACTCCTTTAAAAAATTATCCAAAAGGTTCCAATTGGGTGATGAGGGGAAGGAATGTTGGCTTTTCAATTGTTTTCTCCTATATTTGCTCCTTGACCCACCTAGATGCTTGCACATGTTGTCTCCCTGACCTGTACTAACTTGAATGCCATTTGCATAATCATAGGAACTACCTGTACAAGTGTCTTTGACTGATAATTACTCCTTTGTCCACTCAACTACCCTTCAATGCCTTCAAATTGCCACTAGCCATTTATACAGGACATGTTTTTCTTGAATGAGTTTTGAGGAGAAATAGGACTCCTTGAGGCACTGGGATAAGGGTTATCCATTGTGCCATCCTAAAATATTCCTTTTTTTAATCTTTGGAATCACCTTGTTTTACTAAAAATCTACAATGGATATAGGTAAAGAGATTTTCATGTTTCAAACAGTCAACAAGGTATTTATACCAATCAACCATATAACAATCCTTATTTATTTTCAAGGTTTTAATATTGTCACCAAGTGTCTGTATTAGTCTTAATGGCTATTAATCTACCTTTTAAAGCACTAGGCCTACCCCTTATATAGTTTTCAGCCCATGACTGTGATTGTATGCAAACTTATTGTCCTCAAACTATGCATTTTTTCATTTTTCTTTAAACTCTTCTTCCACCATCATCCTCTTGGTAGTTAATATCATTATGAAAAATTTCATATTACATGCTTCTTTTATGGTTTAATTTGCTATTTGAACTGGACCTGTCTTCAAACAATAGCACTATCTATTAAATATGCATCACTAATCTAAACCTTTTATGACATGGCATACATGTAGGTGCTTGTCTCTGTAACCCTTGACTGCTCAATAACTATGCATTTAGCCTTTTTTTAATCTTTCATAGACTTTTACTAGGCCTTATGTTTTTCCCCAAACATTTCAAGGTACTTCTGCTTCTAAGATCATCATTGTGGATTGTTGACCATGGTCCCTTCCAATTTTCACAGTCCATGTATCCTTTACTTGTCATTTCCCTTTTGCATCTGCATGTTGGCCTTTGTTTCATTCTTTTGTCCTTTCATTGATAAAAACACACATTTGGAGTCTTTGAGGTATATGACTGCCCTAGGTCTTGAAACCTAACTGTCATTACATCTTTACCTTGACTGTTCTTGCCCACTTGCAAAACCCATGATACTGGAAACCAACAGGTACATGGAATCTATGAATTCAATGTAAGTAATCTTCACATCTTGATTGCCCCTGTTACTCCATGTGGGTAGATGTGTAGGGTGATTATTCCTTAACATTTTCTATAAACAATTCACATGCTCTGAGCATATTCCAATGTTTTGTATACATGCTTATCAGGGCATCACTGTCAAAAGTTTTACTTTGGTTTTATTCTTCAACACACTCATCACTTTTCTCACTATCACCAATACGCATGCTTAGCTACCATTGTCAACTCATCATGTGAACTTGAACTTAATATTGTCCTTTAGGTTGAGTATGAGTATTGTGTATTATGGTGGACTATCCCTTTGTTGGTCATTGCCCTTTTTTGACTATAATGCCTTAATATAGTATGATTACATTCTTAAATGACTGTGTTTTACCATTTAGCTCTCTTCAAAACTCTCTCACAAGCTAGATTCATTTCATGAGACTATCATATTTATTTGTGTATATTCTACCATCTCATACTAGTGTATATGTCTTGTCTTGAGTTCCCTGAAGATCCCTAAATCATAGTGTACAATATCCTCTTTCATTCTTCAACATCACCACAATCCCTTCGAAAACCTTAAAAACTAAAGATACTTAAGACAACACCATTCTCTATGAGCAAGGGCACTACCTTCCTGAATACCAAGGTCACTAACATTTTGAAAGTGATAACTATCATGAATAATTTAGGCTTTATCATCCACCACTTATCAATAACACCTATTTCCCTTATTTTAAATGACTTAATTACAGTCATCAAACGCTCAAAGTCATGAATATTGCAAGGTGATTGGATTGTGAATACACCCTTCCTGTCACCCTTGTACCTTTAAATTCATCTACTTTTCAATGAAGCATTAAATATAAAGTAACCTCTATCTTTGATATTAGATCCTTGCATTAATGTGAAATCCTTACATAATCGATAGACTATAAGGACTTCCATTCATAAAAACTTGCAATAAAACTCAATTGTCATCATGGGTTCCTTTCCACTGTCACCTTCATCATAAGCACTACCTTCACCCTTTGAGATATCTACCCCTTTTTTACTTGCATATTGCTATTTTGTCTTACGACTATCCTTTGGCCCATTTGGAGATTGGATTGTGCTTCATGTGATGCTTCATACTGTCCCACACACTGTCACAGGGATCTTCACAACAAATTGCACCTCACTGTCAATAAGCCACATTTTATGCTTTAGATTGTGAATTGCCTCTATTATCCATGTTAATAATCATGATCTATACCACCTTCTACAAACATTTATGACCTCTTGTGCATTTTTAAACCTTGTCATTATAACTCATAATCTTCTTTTTTAGACCTTTTACAATTGTATCCCGAGTAATCATATTCTTAACTAATGACCTCTCAAATTCAAAAATAAGTAAACTTCTTAACAATATTTTGAAAGTGATAGCTCCATAGTCCACATAGAATCATTTGATTGAACAGGTAAGAATGGTGTTCATCTACAGGATTTGATAATTATTTGAATAGAGATAGACTTGAAAGGATCTTCCTAGAGGGTTATCTTATTGGATTAACTTGCCATACATTACCATAGGACAGTCTTTTGAGGCTATGTACATGGATTTCGACCAATGTGTATCAACAAGTTTACTCCCTTATCACCATGCTCAAAAACACCCATATCTCAATCTTCTAGCCTTTTATAGGTCTATCTTCTCTCTACACAATAACTATAATGAGATTCGTAAGGCATAGTGTCACAAAAACTAACAATGATGGCAATAAGGGCCCTTAACATTTCCAATAGGGCTTCAAGTTTCTAGGCACTGTCATGATCTTTTGTTCATTCTATCTCAAGGAAAACTTGTTAACACTACCATCTTCTTGATCCTTTGATTTTCATTGGAACTTTTACCTATGTTGTCCTTTATAAGCTCACTTGGTTTAAAATGTGTTAGCTACTCTTTTAACTACTCTCAAGTATTCATATGAATGCCTAATCTATAAATTCCCTTATGATGCTTTGTTCATATGCATTCCTTGAAGCATATTTTTATGTTACCCATACACCTTTTAGCTTTCAAAGACCCCTTCACACAAGCTTGTAATGAAAGCTTCTTCATACATAGTGACAGACCCCTTGAATCTCACTTCCATACCTTTTAACGATGCTTATTCATTGTCACCTGGAAACTCAATTAATACATTACTATCCTTGTTTTTTTGGCAATGTTACTGTGACTTGAGGAAATTTTTAAGACTCCTCACATACAAAATTTTAAAACATGGACTCACTACTTGAAGATGTATTTTCTCAACAAAACCACTTAACCCTATAATGCTTCCTATACTATTGAAAAATCCATACCTTCAAAGAAAAATGAGAAGATCTCAAAAGAAACTGAAGATATACTCATTTTGCAACTTGTTTCAGTTAGAACATTTATAAGGGCTTGCATTTACAATGATCATACATGTAGGATATAGAAAGAAAACATGTATAGCTTTGTTATGGAATCATCTGGGCGTATGAGAATGATTTGTCATAATATCCTGAAAATTCTCCTTCTTTTCCTCTCCCTCAATGCCAACAAGCAACTCCTTCCATGCCATGAAATCCAAAACCCTAGATTCTTTCTTCCAATGTGGGTTAAGCAAAAATGAAACAAACTCCTCCTTGGTGCCCAAAAGACAATCTTTTATTTCTTTTACTTTCTAATTTATTTTCCATTTCGCTTCCTTTTTTCAACACTTTAACACTTTAATGATATCTCCTACAAAAGAGTCTTTTGAAAAGATAATAAAAGTGTCAACAATTATTTATATATACATGCGAGAGAAAGAGAGCTTCAGTGGAAGGTTAAAATCTCTCTAAAGTTGTGTTTAACCCAAACAACTAGCTTGTTAAATTAACATAGCAAAGAGGAACTAAGTATGGGAATATGTTATTATCACAGAGAAAGAGAGCTTTAGTGGAAGGTTAAAATCTCTCTAAAGTTGTGTTTAACCCAAACAACTATCTTGTTAAATTAACATAGTAAAGAGGAGCTAAGTATGGGAATATGTTATTATCCCAATAATAAAATGTTGTTATTTATAATGTTTTGAATGAGTTTATATTGATTTACAACAAGAGGGTTTGAAAATGTATTAGAAGTAAATATGTATTTATTATCTTTTGAATGATATTATCTTATATTTTGACCAAGAGTCTATATTATTATCTATTCACAATAACTTAATCTTAAGAAAAAGGACTTTATGTTCTTGACAAAACCAAAGCCATAATGCGAGGAGATTTTAAGGTGTAGAAGCACATATACCTCTCAAGTAGAAAATATTCTCCAATGTGGCTATAAACTTATCATACATTTATATATGAGAATATACATGTCAAGATTATCTATATGCAAACAACATAGGTATTTTATATAATTATACAATAGATAACGTCGAAGGAACCTATAAAGAATCTACAAATTAGTTGGATGGTTCTTAATTGAGTTATTAAAAGTAAAAAAATTATTATGCCGAGTCATTAAGGAACATTACTATGGATATAATATTTTATATCAAATCAAACTAAATGATATTCAATGTCATGAATAACCAGATTGGTTATGGAGTTATGGAAGGATGAAGCCATACTTGGCATGACAACAAAGAGTCTAAACCATTATTTATGAAGAATATGATTGTCTAATAATTTTCACTTCAAGATTAACTATATTTGGAATGGATTCTTAAGAAAAAAATCCATAAGAGTAAACAATGGACATATGAAACTTTAACACAAAGAAGTAATATTCAATTCAAGTTTAATACTAGATTATTATATATATCAACATATTATCAGTACTTTAAATTGAGACTAGGTGTGTCTAGTCGATGACAGTTTGTCATCAGTATTAAATAATTATGCATAAATAGGAGAGTAGTTAATCCCATGGTTAAAATCAAGGACTTGAATAAGAGGCAGTTGCCTAGATCTTGAAAGTTGCAAGAGTGTAACTTGGGTATTCTACTCAGAAGAAGATAACTAGTCAAGTTTTTTATCAACTTAGTAAGAAAGGACTTGAATAAGAGGCAATTGCTAGACCCAGATTGTTACAAGTATGTAATAGAGTATTCAACATAATTGAGTCAAACCTACTTGGTCAATTAATCAACATTAGTGAGTCATCACCTTTCAAAGAAATCTTGTTATGATAGTTAACCTTGGGGTCAAACCAAGAGAAGTGTTAACCACATGTCAACAGGGTTTCCAATTCAAGTAAGAGGTGGGTAAACTTACAACATCGGTTCCTTAGAAAGTGGATTGATTATATATCAAAGCTTTGGCCAAAGTAAGTGTAAAATTCACTGCTTACACTTTGTCGATTCATTGTGCTTCAGGTTTGCATAGATAGTCAGTAGTATCATGCATAGCTGGAAGGTATCCATAGTTATATGACCATACTTGTTATGTAGGATAGAACACTATATACTCAAATAGGTATTACTAGAGGTTTCCATACCAAAATATTCGTCAAAGGGTAGGGCCACTTCCAATTAGGAAGGCGTGTGAGGGATCGCTAAGTCTATGGTTGGAGGAAAAGCGCATTGGTGATGCTCTCCTTCTTGCAGATAACAATCGAAACTTGTGAAACAAAAGAAGTGTCATCCAAATAGGGATACCTTGACCTTGATCTCTTGTAAGTTATGAAATTTTATATATGATCATGAATCTATTGTAATGTGTATTTGAAAAGTTGAGCTTCATTTACTTGGAATTATATTATGTTATGTTATTTCATTTATGTGGTGTCATGTGAAATTATTTATGCAACATGCAATTATGTTATTGAAAAAATAATTATTTTCATGTTTTTTGGAAACATTGAATCATTCAATTCATAAGTTAAATCTTAGGTGAAAACAAGAGAGTAAACATTGGGTATGTTATACGCACCCCATAACACAAATAGATGAGTTAATTGATGAGCTACATGGTGCAATGTACTTCTCAAAGATTAATTTGAGGTCTGAATACCATCAGATCTGCATGAGAGAAGATTTTGTATAAAAGACTATTTTATGGTGTCACTATGGGAATTTTGAGTTCTTGGTTATGCTCTTTGGTCTCACCAATATTAACAATATGTGGTTGTAAATATGAAATTATATGTTCAAGATAACCATAACAAGATTAAGTGATTAACAATTACAAAAATGAAATACAAAACTGCAATACCACAAGTCATCAACATAAGTGACACAAGCTATACAAGGAGAAACCCTTGCGGGAAAAAAACTTCACACCCAAAGAGATCCAATGTTTGTATTAATCTTTAAGGAAGTACATCAATACAATAATCCTCTCTGTAATTCGGTAGCACTTCGTCATCCTAACAACCTGCAAAGAACTCGTACTAAACCACCATCTCAAGGCTCCAATATATAGAAGTTTTTGGGAGAGAATACCACAAATAGTATCCCAAAACAACAAGAAAAACCACCTATAAAAACCTATGCCCCACTTAGTGGACAACCCATAAACATGGAATAAAATATTCAACAATCACATGGCCTTCACATGGGCGCCTAACCCACAACCAATCAAAATGTCAAACTCGAGTGCTCCATAAGTCTTTGATGGCTACATGCAAGCTCATGCACCACCATAAAAACTTGGACACAATCATTCAAGAGCATGCAAAACATGTAAATGACATGCAAGGACATGCACACTCAAGTGGTCCCAACCTAGAAAGTTGGATGCCTAGGAAGAATATTCTCTCGGGATGCCTTGTAACCGCCACCGTGAAGGGTCCACCTCTTTGAATGCAATTACAATTTGTTATAAGAAAATAAATAATAAATATTTTGTCCCTCATGTCCTCAAGGACACTTTCTAAAGAACATGGAGACACATAAATCAACTTAGGATAGCAATTATAATGTCACATATCCTAACATTCTCCCACTTGACATTATACATTGCAATTACATCCATGCAATACAAATATATAATTAAGTATAGTGATCAAGGCCCATGGCCTTTCTGCACCAAGATAACTTATCTATGGTCACTAGATTTGTGAAAGAATCTGCAACATTATCCAAAGTGTCAACCTTCTCAATCAAAACCTTACCATTCTCCACCATTTCTCACTCAAAGTGATATTGAACATCAACATGTTTAGTACAAGCATGATACATAGGATTTTTAGCTAAACATATGGCACTCTAACTATCACATCCAATCCTTACTGTCCTACAATCAAAACCAATGCCATTACCAAGTATCTATAACCAAACTGCCTCCTTAGATGCATATGTAGCTGCCATATACTTTGCATCAGTGGTGGATAATGAAACTGTAGGCTGCCTCTTACTCATCCAACTCACTGCACTTCCAAACAAAGTAAAAACATAGCCACTAGTGGACCTTTGAATATCTAAGTCACCTACCCAATGTATATCAACAAAACCCTGTATGTCTAATGAATTATCCACATCATCAATACCATGATAACCAAATAGTAATCTAAAGTACCACACAAATATCTAAACACCCTCTTAACAAAATTCCAATGCTCTTTACCAGGGTTAGACATAAACCTGCTCAAAAATCCCACTACTTGGGCTATATCTAGTCTAGTGTAAACCATTGCATACATTAAACTACCAATGACACTAGCATAAGGAATGTTAGACATATCCTCAACATCATCATCATAATTAGAACACATATCTAAACTCAACTTAGTACCAACTGGAAATGGAATATTTATGGGTTTACAGTCATGCATATTAAACCTCTGCAAAATAGTATTAACACACTTACTTTGACTTAACCAAAGCTTTCTATGAACCCAATCCCTATTGATCTCCATCCCAAGAATATATTTTGTAGCCCCCAAATCCTTCATATCAAATGTTCTAGAAAGCTAAGTCTTAAGATCCTTAACCATCGCATTGTTATTATCCATAAGCAACATATCATCAACATACAAGACAATGATTAAAATCTAATCATTGATAACCTTAATGTAAACACAATGATCCTCCTCACTTCTAAAAAAACCCAAATTCATCGAAAAGGCATCAAACTTCTAGTACCACATCCTGGGTGACTGTTTCAAACCATATAAATATCTCTTTAACTTGCAAACCAAGTGTTCTTTTCCTTTCACAATAAAATCATCAGGCCCTCACATATAAATTTCTTCTTCAATATCCCCATGCAAGAAATCAATTTTAACATCCATTTCAAAATCATAAGAAGTAACAATAGATAACAGGAATCTAATAGAAGTTAACTTAGAAACATGAGAGAAAATTTCACTGAAATCAACTCCCTCTCTCTAGTAGTAGCCCTTGGCCGCTAATCTGGCCTTGTATCTCTCTAAACGACCATCTGCTCCAAATTTATTTGTAAACACCCACTTGCAACCAATGGGATTTCTTCCTTTGCGAAAACTCACAAGATCCCATGTATCACAACTATCTAGAGCCATCATCTCCTCCTACATGACTTGCATCCAAGACACACTTTCTTCTAAAGAAAGAGCTTCCCTGTAGGATCTAGGTTCATTGTTAATACTCAATAAAGAAAATACACAATGTAAATTAGGTGGGAAATACCTGTCAATTGGATTCCATTGCCTTGTGGATCTTCTCAAGGTAGGAGTAAGGGTATATTGCTTCTCTTCTTCTTCTTCATGCTCATCTTGCACATCATCTGAACTTTCTGAACTCTCTGAACCCTCTACTTCTTCTTCTTCATCCTCAAATCCATCTGGTTGTTCTTCCACATGTGCATCTTCCTACTTCTCAATATTTGTCTCAAAGTGCACTATTTTTGTCTTATCTTTCACCTTTGGTTGTTCTTCACCCAAGTAAGCTCTAAACTCCTTAAAAATCACATCTCTAGAGAAAACCATTTTATGGGTTAGTGGATTCCAAAGCTTATAACCTTTTACATTCTCACTGTAACCAACAAAGATGCATTTCTATGCTTTTGGATCCAACTTAGAACACTTCTCTTGAGGCACATGAACAAAATCCTCACAACCAAAGACCCTTAAATGTGAAATAGAAGGATTTCTACCTATCCACACTTCATGAAGAGTTTTATCAACAAGAGCTAAACAAGATCTATTAACCAAATAACATGTAGTAATTACAACTTCTTCCCAAAAGCATCTATCAAGCTTAGCACCACTCAACATGCTCCTAGCTCTTTTCATTAAGGTTCAGTTCGTTCTTTTTGCTACCCCATTTTGTTGAGGTGTATAAGGTGTAGTATTTTTCCAAACTATACTTGCATTCTTACAAAACTCATCAAATTCCATAGAACAATATTCACCCCAATTGTCAGATCTCACCCTTATTTTATAATCCATGCATAAAATAAATCTAGGTGTATCTTGACACATCATCAATGAAAGTAACATAATAATGAGATTTTATAAAAGAGTCCACATCCACCGGTCCAAACACATCCAAATGAATAATCTCTAGTAATCTCTTAGCTTTATTAGTCCCATTAGGAAATGATGATCTATTTTTTTTACCAAACACACAATGCTCACAAAATTCATTTTTACCAATAGAATAATTAGAAAGACCATCAACCAACTTTTAATTCAAAATAGTCTTAAGACCTTTTTCACTTATGTGACCCAATCTATGGTGCCACAACATACATACATTTTTAGAGCCAATTACATTGGAAGAATCACAAAAAGTGGAGGCATTAAGCCTAAATAAAGTCCCTATCCAAGATCCTTTAGCAATCTCCAAACTCCCTCTTACCAACCTACAACCAGACTTGTCAAATGCCACATGCATCCCAAAATCATTCAACTTAGATACTAAAATTAAATTTCTTGCAAGTCTCAGAATATGTAAAACATGATAAAGGGTTTTAACCCTCCCATCAATGAAGCACAACTTTATCTTTCCCTTACCAACAATATTCTTCATGTTGTCATCACCAAGGAAAACTTCTCCCCTATCATAAGTTGAATATGAAGTAAACCGCTCCTTGTGAGGAGTCATATGGTAGGAGCAACCTGAATCAATAAGCCAGGCATCATTACTAATAGTGTTATCAAAAATAAACAAAAGCATTAGAATCACCATCTTTAGAGGACTTTTCCATGGAAGCATCTGAACTATTTGTCTTGTTCCTACACTCCTTTTTCACATGCCCTCTTTTACCACAATTTGAACACTTTACTTTCTCAGGGGTTTTAGAACGTCCTTTAGACTTGTCTCTCTTCTTGTCCCCTTTAGGCCCTCATTTGTATTTGGGCCTTCCTCGCACATGCAAGGCATCTTGGGAGCCTACATTCATGGAATTTCTCCTCATCTCTTTCGAAATAAGTATTACAATGTATTTTGTACCACCACCACTTATGGCAATAATTAGATTTTCCCAAGATTCAAGTAAAGAGAAAAGCAACAAAATACATTTATCTTCTTCTTGTAACTTAAATCTACTTATGTAAGCTAAATTAAAATCATATTAAAATCATTTAAATGTTCAACAATAGAATCACCATCCTTCATTTTCAAAGAATACAAACGTATTTTAAGATACAACTTATTAGTTAAACTTTTAGTTTGATAGATATCACTTATCCTCTTCCACAAATTATATGTGATGGATTCTTCTAAAACATCCAAGAGGATAGAATCCACAAGACACAACCGAATGGTTCCTTGTGCCTTCTTATCCATTTATTCCAATCTTCATCAGACATTTTCTTTGGTTTCGTTTGCTTTGAAACTACCAACCACTGATCTCTCTCTTCAAGGAGATCCTTCATATTCAACTTTCAAATCTTGTAACTAGTGCCATTAAATTTATCAATATCTAGACAAGAGGTAGAGTCCATGGTTTTCAATCTTCTTCACAAATTTGTAAAACCCACAATGCACAAGCTCCCACTGTAACTAAAAAACCTTCAACACTCAAAAGAAAGGCATCCCTCTCTTAAAAAATCCGTTAGCTTTGATACCAAATGTTGGAAATCAAGGTATAACTTGCAAAAATATTAACTTAAATATGTGGTTGCAAATCTGAAATTATATGTTCAAGATAACCATAACAAGATTAAGTGATTGACCATTACAACAATGAAATACAAAACTGCAATACCACAAATTTATCAACACAAGTGACACAAGATATATGTGGAGAAATCCTTGTGGGAAAAAAATCCACACCCAAAGAGATCCAATGTTTGTATTAATCTTCAAGGAAGTACATCAATACAACAATCCTTTCTATAATCTGACAACACTTTATCATCCTGATAGCCAACAAAGAACTCATACTAAACCACCATCCCAAGGCTCCAATATATAGAAGTTTGTGGGAGAGAATACCACAAATGGTATCTCAAAACAACAAGAAAAACCACTTGGAAAAACCTCGCCCCACTTAGTGGACAACCCATAAACATGGAATAAAATATTCAATAATCACACGGCCTTCACATGGGTGCCTAACCCACATCCAATCAAAATGAGTTAAACTCAAGTGCTCCATAAGTCTCTGATGGCTACATGCAAGCTCATGCACCACCATGCAAAATTGGAAGCCCAACCATGCAAAACATGTAAATGACATGCAAGGACATGCACACTCAAGTGGTCCCAACCCAAAAATTTGGATGCCTAGGAAGAATATTCTCCCAAGATGCATTGCAACCACCATCGTGAAGGGTCCACCTTTTTTAATGCAATTATAATTTTTCATAGGAAAATAAATAATAAATATGTTGTCCCTTGTTGCGTGGTCTCACAACATGCCCCAAGACTCCAAGGCTTGGGGACCCTAAGTGAAAACTAACTCTTATGGAAAGTACTGGCTAGTTTGGAAGATCACCGAAAGTGAAAAGCAAAGATAAATATTTTAAACAAAGTACTATGTAATTCAAGTGTTTCGGGTACAAGGTACCAAAAACTGGGAATGTTAGAGGTGTAAAAGGTAATGCAAGTGTTAAGAAAAGTGTTCCGATCCGATAGTTGAGGTCTGGTAAAGATGGAAGTTTCGGTAAAATCAAAGTCTGGGAAAATCATGGGTAAAGTTGAATACCGGGTATCGGGTAACAACGCAAAACAAATCTTTAAATTTTAAAGTTATCTAAAAGATTCGATGGTCCCGTGATCCGGTATAAGAGGATGTTTATGAAAGAATTTTGTTTCTTGAAAGCATGTTATTTATGGTGCACTTGCATGATAACGAATGAATAATGGTTTTATTTATATGAGATTTATTTCTTATAAATGTTTTTTTTTAAAGGGATTTAATAATTGGAATTGTGATTGTAAGAGAAGTAGATTGCGATGCAGAGTTTGGGTATGGACGGTCAGGAAAATTTGAATCATGGATAAATTCATAACCATATTGTGCTGCATACTTCAAGGAAGTATATACAGAGGGGATTGAATCCACCGAAATACCAGAATCCTAGTAATTCGCATTTGGTGATGGAAAGCACCAACCTCTGAGGAAGTTCATTCCCGAAAGTAGAAAGCCCAAGGCAGAACATAAGTGTAGGAACATGACGATGAAGTGATCATTCTGAATGTATGGGAAGGTTCCTACACACTATCTTGATTCAAGTTATTATCCTGGCGATAATAAAAGATAAAAAACTTGAAGGACTTCAACGTGTAGATGGAGGTTGACTTTCGTTGACTTCATTTGCAATTCTCTTGCCAATCACTATATTCCATGTGCCTTGATGAGATTCATCCCTTGGATTTAATCTCATGTATTTGTCTTATCCTACATGTGTCTTATTTCTATAAAAGGCTAGGGGATATCTTTTTTTAAGTTAAGTTCAAAATTTGTGGATGTTGGAAGAGCCAAAACTTCTCTATATTTTTTTCTTTTTTCCTATTTTCTGAATCATTCCAGACTAAAAACTTGTATGCACATAGACTTTAATCAACATCGAAGACAATTTGATAGTTACCTATCTCATGAATCTTTGTAGCTGGTTTTGTTAGTTCAACTGAACAAGATTGTATGCTGCGTCGTTTAAGGGTGCATACGGAACCTACTCGGTGTCCAAACTAAAACTCCCTTCTTTAAAAGCTTGCACCATTTTATGCCTAGCTGTGAAGCAATCTGGTGAAGTATAAAGTGGTTTTCTTTGATTGATTATATCTTGGGGCATGTGTTGAGAATAACCAGGAGAAATTTTAATTTTTGAGTATTTTGATGATTTATTTTAGATTGGATATTTAAATTTCTGAAAATGTTCCAAAAAATAGATGAATGGATGGAAATTTATTGAATTCTATGAATTTGCTAAATGGTTAAAGCTAAATCTACTTAAGTGATAGAAAAATTATCTAATGTTGATGAAATTTTATTGCAAATCTTTCGATTTCATGATATTATTTTATGATCGAACTGGAAATCTTATGCTTAATGTTCATGATTCTTAATGAAATTGGAAATAATAGTGAAACTGGAGATAACCATATACCCCTTGAGATTAACACCATTATCACATCATACCCTGAAGTAAACCTATTATGGTCAAGACCTAACTATCGGAGACTTGGGATTGAACTAAGCCAACCTTTTCCAATTACATGGACACACCCTAAGGTTGTCGTGATTAAGTCTTTCAAGAAGATAGGCTCTTTGTGGTTTATTTGTGAGGACTTTATCTACACTATTGCTGCGAGTGACATCGTTGTCAACATGAAATGGCACTAGAAGGAGGGCACGTTATTTTTTCTTTGCATTTTGTTGTTCTTCATGTTATTATTTATGTGTTTTGTTTAAGAATTTGTATTGGTTCTGAATATAAGGAGAGCTTGTAAGGCAAAAGTTTAAGGCAAGCCGATGTTTCAAAATTGAAAGTTGAAAAACTCTGGAAAATTATTAATCAGAGATTACATCCTTTGAGTTTGTTCACCTTTGGTAGAGTCACCGAGTGTTGAATTCATGATACAACTGATCACGGTGAACTCGACTATGATTTTTTTTTAACTAGGGTGAGTTTGGATACACATAAGGTGATTTCGTTAACGGAAGAGGTTTTAACTGCTAAAAGAAAGGGATTGTTAATGAGAAATATGTTGAATTCCAAAAAATATTGTAACCCTAGTGGAACTGAAAATGTTAAAAAATTAACTGATATATCAAAATGGTTTGATAATTACAGTTGTTATGAAGAAAATATTAAGGTTTTGTAGGAAAGCATGTGAAAATATCGAGACTCAGAAATACTGCACCAAAAACGAGAAAAAAAATTGATGATTCATCATTATTTTCATACATGGAGAACATAGGTGAAGAGAAGGAGTGGGAAAATCGAGCGAGGGACGCATGTTTTCCATTCCAAATTGAAAGTTCACAAGCTAAAAATATAAATTTTCTCAATTTTATGCAAGATACAAAGCATCAAGTTTTTAATTTTTCTCTCTTTGATAACAATATAAATTTTGATATCGTTTGTGCTAAAAAAATTCAAAGTGAAGACAGGGCTAACGACATGAAAATTTTTGGAGGAGGAGAAAATCAAGAAATGGACACAACCATTCATGGAACTGAGCAGAGTGAAGAGGAAAACCATGAACCATGGCTAGAAGAAGGTAGAGTATTAACGAACCAGAGAAGGTGTGTGAGATTGACATTTAATGAGGTTGTTTTCATACATATGAGCCAA
>CM021106.1:8528702-8695488 GCA_007115665.2 Sequoiadendron giganteum | reverse complement strand
TAACTCTAAACAACAGAATAATTTTATTTTTTAAAACATTTAATAACAACATGTGATCAATAACCTAACATGAATGTTCTCGGGTTTCACAACTAAGCTACTAAAGTAAAATAAAAATATAACATATCAAGAACAAAATATCAAATCATGTGAATAAACATATCAAGATTATGTTACATCAAAAGTTACATTACAAGTTCATTTACAATAAACAAGATTGTGACAAATCTCGATACATCACAAGTGGTAATAAAACTTCATGTAACATCATGAGTGTGTACAAATAGAATATGAACAAGAATAGCTGATGACCAAATCCACGAGCTTGTCCTACGAATAACTCTATGAACGATGTGTACCCAGGATCCTGCCAAGAACAAGCATGTCTTGAACAATATCACTTGCAGGGGACCCAATGGAAGAAATGGCACGTTCCTCCCAACCGTGTGGAACTCGAAAGCCCACCCCCCATGCAAGGAGATAGAACAGGTCCTCAAGTCAAAATAGACAACAAGATGATACATCTCACAAAACATGGTTGACACACATGACATCACAATGACAACACAACTGATACTCCTAGTACATTAATTAAAGTTTTCACTTAATTAGCAACTTCTGAGAGGTTACCCATGCAACCACTTCTGGGTCCGGCCCCTAATGGAAGCCACTCCTCCTATGGTACGACTTCTCAAAATGTCAAAACAATAACGCCAACATGCATACAAGAGAAAACTTCTTTGCACAAAAACCCTAGTCATTGAAACCATACAATAACATTAAATATCACAATAGGAACCACAAAACATGCATGACAAGACTTTCATGAACAGACACAACTGCAATCCATGGAATTCAAAATGTGCGAAAGTAAATTCACAAGATTCACTAAACGTGCATGGTCCACGTTTTCACATTTGAAAAAAAAATACTAGAACAACCATAATACTCAAAATGATAAATGATAAACATTACTAATTACTTATAAATACAATTTATAAAACAATATATATATTGACATAACTTTAATGGTCTTATTTATTTTGTCCTACTTCAATAAATAAGTTTAAATTCATACTTTATCAAGGATGAAATAAATACTTTACATTCATTAATCAACACTCAATATAATCAATCATGCAATATAAGATATTATTGATCTTTTAATACAGAGAATCCTTTATATAAAAACAAATCATACTATATCCATAATGAAATCCTAAAACACAACTAGCAATGGTAATATTTAATCCCCTCATTTACACCCTGAACGAAACCCATATGAACAAATATTGATCAACACTATTTTGCATGACAATAAACCTCCAATTACAAAATAATCATAAGATTTATATACGTTTGTCTAAACATTTGAAATTACTAAAAACCATATTAAGAGATAATTGACATTAAGTTTAAAGAAAAACGCATTGGATAAGTAGTAAAATAAATATCATACGTATGCCTTAATAAAGGCACTATTCATCTAAACTAATTGTATTGCTAATAACAACCAAGTGAACTTCCATTAGAACAGCCGATCTAGACTCATACTTTTGTGACCATTAAGTTTTAGTACACACGACAACATAAAACGAAGATTCAACCGCATTCCCTCAATGGCTAAGTCGACGTTCGGTCTAACATGCAACAGGTAAAGTCGATAGTCAAATAAACATGCAAATTGCATGCATGCATCGACGCCATTAACTAGAGCTATATTACTATAGTCGTACTAAGGTTTAAAATGTTGGGTAAGTTTACACGACGCAACCATTAAGCAAGCATTGACGATTCAAGGCAACATAAACGAGCATCCTAAGCAAGCGACGCTAACAGATCCCAATACAAATCAAAACCAGAAGGAATAAACTTGATAACGTGAAGATTCCACCAAAAACTTATGAAGTCACAACATTAGACTCTGCCAAAGGCTATCGACGATTTGACATAGCAAACAGAGTGTATTTAATCACGACTGATCAAGACAACAAGGATATTATATGTAGTAAGATGTCGAAGAGCTTGCAAGCAGATCATAAGCATATAAAGTCACAACACAGAATATAACATATCCAATTCACAGTCGACCCTACAAAGGTGGTGAAGAGATCTGCGATGGGAGGAAATACCAACGCATGTACCATACATGCATGTCGTTAACAGTATTAACCATAGAGGCTGAACTCCAACCAGTTGACGCCATGCACAAAGGACAATAAGAGACTGATTCTCATGCGATTTAAGGAAGGTAATATGGCGAGTTTCTCATAAAGACAATGAAGAATTTAAGAAAGCTAAACTCTTACAACCTCCCATACTCGTACTAACATATAAAGAAAACTGCAAACTAAGATAGTCATGACATAAATTATTACATCAATAAACTCAAGTCGAACAGACAGATTCCGTGTGTACCCAACTCCCATGCAATAACGTGAAAATAGAGCTTACTTTGCCTTATATCACAGCCGACTCAGGGATTGCAAGCACTAAAATTGCATGTTGACATACTCAAAAATGTGAAGGATAAATGCAGTGAAGAATGCAATTTGTTTACGCAGCCAAAAGGGAAACCTCGAAATCCAAAGTTAAAAGATAAGAAGGCATAAGAAGCCGATGCAAGCTATCACAAGGTAAACAAGTTTCCAACCCAGCAAAGACAAAGTAGGTGAATGGTTGGTGCATGCATGCTGCATGCAGGTTACACATCAAACACAGAGTTTATTCATTCACAGTTGATCTCGTACAAGATACGCAAGGAGCCTGACAAACATAAAGAACACTTTCACACAAATTCGCATTCTTTTATTTGAGTTAAACACCCCTCTTTTCTACGTAGAAGAAACATTTGATGACAACAAAAATGCATGGTATAAATCTACACTCGATACATGCAAACCGATCGTCAAAGGACAGATGAAGAACAGTCCCATTACGAATTGAGAAGAAAAATCTTCATACAGGAAGAAGACGAACTTTCACAGTATTACAGGGAATACCCGTGGCCATACAAATTTAAAAATAAGAAAATTAAGCAGAGTCAAACAATTAGCTGAAACCTTGCTCCAAGAAGAAAAGATAATTAAAACAAATTATTCCATGCAAAAAACCTGATGGCGCCGACCTACGGCCTCCAATCAGACAGGTAATAATACTGAATTACTAACATACAAAGACAAGAATCCAACCCGCATGTAGTGTCTAAGGCTGCTAGAGAAAATGACAATAAGAGATATATATAGCTGCACACTGGACCGATACATCCACAACAAATTTATTTAATCGGTCGATCAGTGATTTCTCTAAGGTGATTCTGCGCCCAGGAGGAGACCGAGACCAGTACACTTGAGAGTTCCAAAACAAAATAATGATCGACAAAGATCCAATAAAAAACGCAATCTATAGTCCAATACCCGCATGCATCCAAGGAAGTTTGGACAACAAAAAAAAGTATTACGAAAGCTAAAACTCAGAAACAAGATGAAAGGCTGAGAATCTTTACACAGTATTTGAAAATTTCAGGGATTAGCAACTAGACACAAATCGTTTCCGGGGAAAACAAAAATTTCATAGCTAATTCCGCTATATTTTTCCTTTCTTATTTACCTCTCAGTAATTTCATCAAAATTGACATTAAAATTTTCGTTTTCTATTGTGCATGCAGGATCTCAAGACAAGGTTTCCAAATATCTCAAAACAAAGTTTTCAACAAATTTTTTGGCAAGATTTCATTAAACAAGCTTGAAATCTAACAGAGAAAAACTTGAATATGCTTTCCCAGATTTGAAAGACAGTGAAGCTAGAACCACAAAAATTCAACCCACGGTACTTTCTCAGTGCAATCACAACTTCCCGTTATCAATTTTCAGCTTTCCAAACAAAACCTCAGAAAAATACAGAAGAACAACTTTCCCATGAAACAACAACAATTCTCTTCTCTTCAAAACAAATCTCTGCAAATTGATTGATTTTCCTATGTTATAACCTTTTCTTTTCTTTTTCAATTTACAATGCAAACAATACTTTAACTCTTCGTTTGCATGCATAACAACCATTAGTTCAACTTTCAAACACAATCAACAAGAGAAGATATTTTGCAATTAAAACACAACTGATTGTTTTAGTTTTCAAAAACATTTAAATTGCACAACTAAATCAATTTACAAATAATTAACCTTCACAATTAATATATTTTAATATTTCACATTTAATTCCACAATATTCTAAAAATAACCTTTTACAAGGCAATTAATCACTAATCATATCATTACCATTAATTTAAATCATTAAATAATCTAAACAAAACATTATGAAAACATGACAACATGTGATGACCAACGAACATTACGAAAAACAAACGACAACAAAACACATGGGTAAAAAAATGATACTCATTTTTTCAAAACGATGGTTCATGACAGAGGACAAGACTACCTCCCTTCAACGATTCCATTGGGCCTTGGCACACTCAGACTTGACGAAGTAGGTGGAGTCGATGCCCTTACCTGAAAGCTGCATCACATTGCATGGTCAACAAAAACAACATATATAACAGGAAATACACCATCTAGAAGAATCATAGCGTAGTAGGGCACTCACGGATGAGTACTGCTTAACCGTCTCCTTCATCGAATTGACGTAAGAAATAGCATCTAAAATCATTCACATCATAGTACCATCATAAAAATTATAGAACCTCATATGTCATCTTACAAAAGTAAACAGAGCATCATAACATAAAGTGTATCATCAACTGAGTTTCACAACTGATCGTGTAATCCAAGACATAATACATCAAAGTAACATAGTCTCAAAAATATCTAATGACTATCAACAACTCAAAACAACAAAAATAAATACGTCATTAGGAGGGTCACTACACGAGGAAATTTTTAAGACTCCTCACATACAAAATTTTAAAACATGGACTCACTACTTGAAGATGTATTTTCTCAACAAAACCACTTAACCCTATAATGCTTCCTATACTATTGAAAAATCCATACCTTCAAAGAAAAATGAGAAGATCTCAAAAGAAACTGAAGATATACTCATTTTGCAACTTGTTTCAGTTAGAACATTTATAAGGGCTTGCATTTACAATGATCATACATGTAGGATATAGAAAGAAAACATGTATAGCTTTGTTATGGAATCATCTGGGCGTATGAGAATGATTTGTCATAATATCCTGAAAATTCTCCTTCTTTTCCTCTCCCTCAATGCCAACAAGCAACTCCTTCCATGCCATGAAATCCAAAACCCTAGATTCTTTCTTCCAATGTGGGTTAAGCAAAAATGAAACAAACTCCTCCTTGGTGCCCAAAAGACAATCTTTTATTTCTTTTACTTTCTAATTTATTTTCCATTTCGCTTCCTTTTTTCAACACTTTAACACTTTAATGATATCTCCTACAAAAGAGTCTTTTGAAAAGATAATAAAAGTGTCAACAATTATTTATATATACATGCGAGAGAAAGAGAGCTTCAGTGGAAGGTTAAAATCTCTCTAAAGTTGTGTTTAACCCAAACAACTAGCTTGTTAAATTAACATAGCAAAGAGGAACTAAGTATGGGAATATGTTATTATCACAGAGAAAGAGAGCTTTAGTGGAAGGTTAAAATCTCTCTAAAGTTGTGTTTAACCCAAACAACTATCTTGTTAAATTAACATAGTAAAGAGGAGCTAAGTATGGGAATATGTTATTATCCCAATAATAAAATGTTGTTATTTATAATGTTTTGAATGAGTTTATATTGATTTACAACAAGAGGGTTTGAAAATGTATTAGAAGTAAATATGTATTTATTATCTTTTGAATGATATTATCTTATATTTTGACCAAGAGTCTATATTATTATCTATTCACAATAACTTAATCTTAAGAAAAAGGACTTTATGTTCTTGACAAAACCAAAGCCATAATGCGAGGAGATTTTAAGGTGTAGAAGCACATATACCTCTCAAGTAGAAAATATTCTCCAATGTGGCTATAAACTTATCATACATTTATATATGAGAATATACATGTCAAGATTATCTATATGCAAACAACATAGGTATTTTATATAATTATACAATAGATAACGTCGAAGGAACCTATAAAGAATCTACAAATTAGTTGGATGGTTCTTAATTGAGTTATTAAAAGTAAAAAAATTATTATGCCGAGTCATTAAGGAACATTACTATGGATATAATATTTTATATCAAATCAAACTAAATGATATTCAATGTCATGAATAACCAGATTGGTTATGGAGTTATGGAAGGATGAAGCCATACTTGGCATGACAACAAAGAGTCTAAACCATTATTTATGAAGAATATGATTGTCTAATAATTTTCACTTCAAGATTAACTATATTTGGAATGGATTCTTAAGAAAAAAATCCATAAGAGTAAACAATGGACATATGAAACTTTAACACAAAGAAGTAATATTCAATTCAAGTTTAATACTAGATTATTATATATATCAACATATTATCAGTACTTTAAATTGAGACTAGGTGTGTCTAGTCGATGACAGTTTGTCATCAGTATTAAATAATTATGCATAAATAGGAGAGTAGTTAATCCCATGGTTAAAATCAAGGACTTGAATAAGAGGCAGTTGCCTAGATCTTGAAAGTTGCAAGAGTGTAACTTGGGTATTCTACTCAGAAGAAGATAACTAGTCAAGTTTTTTATCAACTTAGTAAGAAAGGACTTGAATAAGAGGCAATTGCTAGACCCAGATTGTTACAAGTATGTAATAGAGTATTCAACATAATTGAGTCAAACCTACTTGGTCAATTAATCAACATTAGTGAGTCATCACCTTTCAAAGAAATCTTGTTATGATAGTTAACCTTGGGGTCAAACCAAGAGAAGTGTTAACCACATGTCAACAGGGTTTCCAATTCAAGTAAGAGGTGGGTAAACTTACAACATCGGTTCCTTAGAAAGTGGATTGATTATATATCAAAGCTTTGGCCAAAGTAAGTGTAAAATTCACTGCTTACACTTTGTCGATTCATTGTGCTTCAGGTTTGCATAGATAGTCAGTAGTATCATGCATAGCTGGAAGGTATCCATAGTTATATGACCATACTTGTTATGTAGGATAGAACACTATATACTCAAATAGGTATTACTAGAGGTTTCCATACCAAAATATTCGTCAAAGGGTAGGGCCACTTCCAATTAGGAAGGCGTGTGAGGGATCGCTAAGTCTATGGTTGGAGGAAAAGCGCATTGGTGATGCTCTCCTTCTTGCAGATAACAATCGAAACTTGTGAAACAAAAGAAGTGTCATCCAAATAGGGATACCTTGACCTTGATCTCTTGTAAGTTATGAAATTTTATATATGATCATGAATCTATTGTAATGTGTATTTGAAAAGTTGAGCTTCATTTACTTGGAATTATATTATGTTATGTTATTTCATTTATGTGGTGTCATGTGAAATTATTTATGCAACATGCAATTATGTTATTGAAAAAATAATTATTTTCATGTTTTTTGGAAACATTGAATCATTCAATTCATAAGTTAAATCTTAGGTGAAAACAAGAGAGTAAACATTGGGTATGTTATACGCACCCCATAACACAAATAGATGAGTTAATTGATGAGCTACATGGTGCAATGTACTTCTCAAAGATTAATTTGAGGTCTGAATACCATCAGATCTGCATGAGAGAAGATTTTGTATAAAAGACTATTTTATGGTGTCACTATGGGAATTTTGAGTTCTTGGTTATGCTCTTTGGTCTCACCAATATTAACAATATGTGGTTGTAAATATGAAATTATATGTTCAAGATAACCATAACAAGATTAAGTGATTAACAATTACAAAAATGAAATACAAAACTGCAATACCACAAGTCATCAACATAAGTGACACAAGCTATACAAGGAGAAACCCTTGCGGGAAAAAAACTTCACACCCAAAGAGATCCAATGTTTGTATTAATCTTTAAGGAAGTACATCAATACAATAATCCTCTCTGTAATTCGGTAGCACTTCGTCATCCTAACAACCTGCAAAGAACTCGTACTAAACCACCATCTCAAGGCTCCAATATATAGAAGTTTTTGGGAGAGAATACCACAAATAGTATCCCAAAACAACAAGAAAAACCACCTATAAAAACCTATGCCCCACTTAGTGGACAACCCATAAACATGGAATAAAATATTCAACAATCACATGGCCTTCACATGGGCGCCTAACCCACAACCAATCAAAATGTCAAACTCGAGTGCTCCATAAGTCTTTGATGGCTACATGCAAGCTCATGCACCACCATAAAAACTTGGACACAATCATTCAAGAGCATGCAAAACATGTAAATGACATGCAAGGACATGCACACTCAAGTGGTCCCAACCTAGAAAGTTGGATGCCTAGGAAGAATATTCTCTCGGGATGCCTTGTAACCGCCACCGTGAAGGGTCCACCTCTTTGAATGCAATTACAATTTGTTATAAGAAAATAAATAATAAATATTTTGTCCCTCATGTCCTCAAGGACACTTTCTAAAGAACATGGAGACACATAAATCAACTTAGGATAGCAATTATAATGTCACATATCCTAACATTCTCCCACTTGACATTATACATTGCAATTACATCCATGCAATACAAATATATAATTAAGTATAGTGATCAAGGCCCATGGCCTTTCTGCACCAAGATAACTTATCTATGGTCACTAGATTTGTGAAAGAATCTGCAACATTATCCAAAGTGTCAACCTTCTCAATCAAAACCTTACCATTCTCCACCATTTCTCACTCAAAGTGATATTGAACATCAACATGTTTAGTACAAGCATGATACATAGGATTTTTAGCTAAACATATGGCACTCTAACTATCACATCCAATCCTTACTGTCCTACAATCAAAACCAATGCCATTACCAAGTATCTATAACCAAACTGCCTCCTTAGATGCATATGTAGCTGCCATATACTTTGCATCAGTGGTGGATAATGAAACTGTAGGCTGCCTCTTACTCATCCAACTCACTGCACTTCCAAACAAAGTAAAAACATAGCCACTAGTGGACCTTTGAATATCTAAGTCACCTACCCAATGTATATCAACAAAACCCTGTATGTCTAATGAATTATCCACATCATCAATACCATGATAACCAAATAGTAATCTAAAGTACCACACAAATATCTAAACACCCTCTTAACAAAATTCCAATGCTCTTTACCAGGGTTAGACATAAACCTGCTCAAAAATCCCACTACTTGGGCTATATCTAGTCTAGTGTAAACCATTGCATACATTAAACTACCAATGACACTAGCATAAGGAATGTTAGACATATCCTCAACATCATCATCATAATTAGAACACATATCTAAACTCAACTTAGTACCAACTGGAAATGGAATATTTATGGGTTTACAGTCATGCATATTAAACCTCTGCAAAATAGTATTAACACACTTACTTTGACTTAACCAAAGCTTTCTATGAACCCAATCCCTATTGATCTCCATCCCAAGAATATATTTTGTAGCCCCCAAATCCTTCATATCAAATGTTCTAGAAAGCTAAGTCTTAAGATCCTTAACCATCGCATTGTTATTATCCATAAGCAACATATCATCAACATACAAGACAATGATTAAAATCTAATCATTGATAACCTTAATGTAAACACAATGATCCTCCTCACTTCTAAAAAAACCCAAATTCATCGAAAAGGCATCAAACTTCTAGTACCACATCCTGGGTGACTGTTTCAAACCATATAAATATCTCTTTAACTTGCAAACCAAGTGTTCTTTTCCTTTCACAATAAAATCATCAGGCCCTCACATATAAATTTCTTCTTCAATATCCCCATGCAAGAAATCAATTTTAACATCCATTTCAAAATCATAAGAAGTAACAATAGATAACAGGAATCTAATAGAAGTTAACTTAGAAACATGAGAGAAAATTTCACTGAAATCAACTCCCTCTCTCTAGTAGTAGCCCTTGGCCGCTAATCTGGCCTTGTATCTCTCTAAACGACCATCTGCTCCAAATTTATTTGTAAACACCCACTTGCAACCAATGGGATTTCTTCCTTTGCGAAAACTCACAAGATCCCATGTATCACAACTATCTAGAGCCATCATCTCCTCCTACATGACTTGCATCCAAGACACACTTTCTTCTAAAGAAAGAGCTTCCCTGTAGGATCTAGGTTCATTGTTAATACTCAATAAAGAAAATACACAATGTAAATTAGGTGGGAAATACCTGTCAATTGGATTCCATTGCCTTGTGGATCTTCTCAAGGTAGGAGTAAGGGTATATTGCTTCTCTTCTTCTTCTTCATGCTCATCTTGCACATCATCTGAACTTTCTGAACTCTCTGAACCCTCTACTTCTTCTTCTTCATCCTCAAATCCATCTGGTTGTTCTTCCACATGTGCATCTTCCTACTTCTCAATATTTGTCTCAAAGTGCACTATTTTTGTCTTATCTTTCACCTTTGGTTGTTCTTCACCCAAGTAAGCTCTAAACTCCTTAAAAATCACATCTCTAGAGAAAACCATTTTATGGGTTAGTGGATTCCAAAGCTTATAACCTTTTACATTCTCACTGTAACCAACAAAGATGCATTTCTATGCTTTTGGATCCAACTTAGAACACTTCTCTTGAGGCACATGAACAAAATCCTCACAACCAAAGACCCTTAAATGTGAAATAGAAGGATTTCTACCTATCCACACTTCATGAAGAGTTTTATCAACAAGAGCTAAACAAGATCTATTAACCAAATAACATGTAGTAATTACAACTTCTTCCCAAAAGCATCTATCAAGCTTAGCACCACTCAACATGCTCCTAGCTCTTTTCATTAAGGTTCAGTTCGTTCTTTTTGCTACCCCATTTTGTTGAGGTGTATAAGGTGTAGTATTTTTCCAAACTATACTTGCATTCTTACAAAACTCATCAAATTCCATAGAACAATATTCACCCCAATTGTCAGATCTCACCCTTATTTTATAATCCATGCATAAAATAAATCTAGGTGTATCTTGACACATCATCAATGAAAGTAACATAATAATGAGATTTTATAAAAGAGTCCACATCCACCGGTCCAAACACATCCAAATGAATAATCTCTAGTAATCTCTTAGCTTTATTAGTCCCATTAGGAAATGATGATCTATTTTTTTTACCAAACACACAATGCTCACAAAATTCATTTTTACCAATAGAATAATTAGAAAGACCATCAACCAACTTTTAATTCAAAATAGTCTTAAGACCTTTTTCACTTATGTGACCCAATCTATGGTGCCACAACATACATACATTTTTAGAGCCAATTACATTGGAAGAATCACAAAAAGTGGAGGCATTAAGCCTAAATAAAGTCCCTATCCAAGATCCTTTAGCAATCTCCAAACTCCCTCTTACCAACCTACAACCAGACTTGTCAAATGCCACATGCATCCCAAAATCATTCAACTTAGATACTAAAATTAAATTTCTTGCAAGTCTCAGAATATGTAAAACATGATAAAGGGTTTTAACCCTCCCATCAATGAAGCACAACTTTATCTTTCCCTTACCAACAATATTCTTCATGTTGTCATCACCAAGGAAAACTTCTCCCCTATCATAAGTTGAATATGAAGTAAACCGCTCCTTGTGAGGAGTCATATGGTAGGAGCAACCTGAATCAATAAGCCAGGCATCATTACTAATAGTGTTATCAAAAATAAACAAAAGCATTAGAATCACCATCTTTAGAGGACTTTTCCATGGAAGCATCTGAACTATTTGTCTTGTTCCTACACTCCTTTTTCACATGCCCTCTTTTACCACAATTTGAACACTTTACTTTCTCAGGGGTTTTAGAACGTCCTTTAGACTTGTCTCTCTTCTTGTCCCCTTTAGGCCCTCATTTGTATTTGGGCCTTCCTCGCACATGCAAGGCATCTTGGGAGCCTACATTCATGGAATTTCTCCTCATCTCTTTCGAAATAAGTATTACAATGTATTTTGTACCACCACCACTTATGGCAATAATTAGATTTTCCCAAGATTCAAGTAAAGAGAAAAGCAACAAAATACATTTATCTTCTTCTTGTAACTTAAATCTACTTATGTAAGCTAAATTAAAATCATATTAAAATCATTTAAATGTTCAACAATAGAATCACCATCCTTCATTTTCAAAGAATACAAACGTATTTTAAGATACAACTTATTAGTTAAACTTTTAGTTTGATAGATATCACTTATCCTCTTCCACAAATTATATGTGATGGATTCTTCTAAAACATCCAAGAGGATAGAATCCACAAGACACAACCGAATGGTTCCTTGTGCCTTCTTATCCATTTATTCCAATCTTCATCAGACATTTTCTTTGGTTTCGTTTGCTTTGAAACTACCAACCACTGATCTCTCTCTTCAAGGAGATCCTTCATATTCAACTTTCAAATCTTGTAACTAGTGCCATTAAATTTATCAATATCTAGACAAGAGGTAGAGTCCATGGTTTTCAATCTTCTTCACAAATTTGTAAAACCCACAATGCACAAGCTCCCACTGTAACTAAAAAACCTTCAACACTCAAAAGAAAGGCATCCCTCTCTTAAAAAATCCGTTAGCTTTGATACCAAATGTTGGAAATCAAGGTATAACTTGCAAAAATATTAACTTAAATATGTGGTTGCAAATCTGAAATTATATGTTCAAGATAACCATAACAAGATTAAGTGATTGACCATTACAACAATGAAATACAAAACTGCAATACCACAAATTTATCAACACAAGTGACACAAGATATATGTGGAGAAATCCTTGTGGGAAAAAAATCCACACCCAAAGAGATCCAATGTTTGTATTAATCTTCAAGGAAGTACATCAATACAACAATCCTTTCTATAATCTGACAACACTTTATCATCCTGATAGCCAACAAAGAACTCATACTAAACCACCATCCCAAGGCTCCAATATATAGAAGTTTGTGGGAGAGAATACCACAAATGGTATCTCAAAACAACAAGAAAAACCACTTGGAAAAACCTCGCCCCACTTAGTGGACAACCCATAAACATGGAATAAAATATTCAATAATCACACGGCCTTCACATGGGTGCCTAACCCACATCCAATCAAAATGAGTTAAACTCAAGTGCTCCATAAGTCTCTGATGGCTACATGCAAGCTCATGCACCACCATGCAAAATTGGAAGCCCAACCATGCAAAACATGTAAATGACATGCAAGGACATGCACACTCAAGTGGTCCCAACCCAAAAATTTGGATGCCTAGGAAGAATATTCTCCCAAGATGCATTGCAACCACCATCGTGAAGGGTCCACCTTTTTTAATGCAATTATAATTTTTCATAGGAAAATAAATAATAAATATGTTGTCCCTTGTTGCGTGGTCTCACAACATGCCCCAAGACTCCAAGGCTTGGGGACCCTAAGTGAAAACTAACTCTTATGGAAAGTACTGGCTAGTTTGGAAGATCACCGAAAGTGAAAAGCAAAGATAAATATTTTAAACAAAGTACTATGTAATTCAAGTGTTTCGGGTACAAGGTACCAAAAACTGGGAATGTTAGAGGTGTAAAAGGTAATGCAAGTGTTAAGAAAAGTGTTCCGATCCGATAGTTGAGGTCTGGTAAAGATGGAAGTTTCGGTAAAATCAAAGTCTGGGAAAATCATGGGTAAAGTTGAATACCGGGTATCGGGTAACAACGCAAAACAAATCTTTAAATTTTAAAGTTATCTAAAAGATTCGATGGTCCCGTGATCCGGTATAAGAGGATGTTTATGAAAGAATTTTGTTTCTTGAAAGCATGTTATTTATGGTGCACTTGCATGATAACGAATGAATAATGGTTTTATTTATATGAGATTTATTTCTTATAAATGTTTTTTTTTAAAGGGATTTAATAATTGGAATTGTGATTGTAAGAGAAGTAGATTGCGATGCAGAGTTTGGGTATGGACGGTCAGGAAAATTTGAATCATGGATAAATTCATAACCATATTGTGCTGCATACTTCAAGGAAGTATATACAGAGGGGATTGAATCCACCGAAATACCAGAATCCTAGTAATTCGCATTTGGTGATGGAAAGCACCAACCTCTGAGGAAGTTCATTCCCGAAAGTAGAAAGCCCAAGGCAGAACATAAGTGTAGGAACATGACGATGAAGTGATCATTCTGAATGTATGGGAAGGTTCCTACACACTATCTTGATTCAAGTTATTATCCTGGCGATAATAAAAGATAAAAAACTTGAAGGACTTCAACGTGTAGATGGAGGTTGACTTTCGTTGACTTCATTTGCAATTCTCTTGCCAATCACTATATTCCATGTGCCTTGATGAGATTCATCCCTTGGATTTAATCTCATGTATTTGTCTTATCCTACATGTGTCTTATTTCTATAAAAGGCTAGGGGATATCTTTTTTTAAGTTAAGTTCAAAATTTGTGGATGTTGGAAGAGCCAAAACTTCTCTATATTTTTTTCTTTTTTCCTATTTTCTGAATCATTCCAGACTAAAAACTTGTATGCACATAGACTTTAATCAACATCGAAGACAATTTGATAGTTACCTATCTCATGAATCTTTGTAGCTGGTTTTGTTAGTTCAACTGAACAAGATTGTATGCTGCGTCGTTTAAGGGTGCATACGGAACCTACTCGGTGTCCAAACTAAAACTCCCTTCTTTAAAAGCTTGCACCATTTTATGCCTAGCTGTGAAGCAATCTGGTGAAGTATAAAGTGGTTTTCTTTGATTGATTATATCTTGGGGCATGTGTTGAGAATAACCAGGAGAAATTTTAATTTTTGAGTATTTTGATGATTTATTTTAGATTGGATATTTAAATTTCTGAAAATGTTCCAAAAAATAGATGAATGGATGGAAATTTATTGAATTCTATGAATTTGCTAAATGGTTAAAGCTAAATCTACTTAAGTGATAGAAAAATTATCTAATGTTGATGAAATTTTATTGCAAATCTTTCGATTTCATGATATTATTTTATGATCGAACTGGAAATCTTATGCTTAATGTTCATGATTCTTAATGAAATTGGAAATAATAGTGAAACTGGAGATAACCATATACCCCTTGAGATTAACACCATTATCACATCATACCCTGAAGTAAACCTATTATGGTCAAGACCTAACTATCGGAGACTTGGGATTGAACTAAGCCAACCTTTTCCAATTACATGGACACACCCTAAGGTTGTCGTGATTAAGTCTTTCAAGAAGATAGGCTCTTTGTGGTTTATTTGTGAGGACTTTATCTACACTATTGCTGCGAGTGACATCGTTGTCAACATGAAATGGCACTAGAAGGAGGGCACGTTATTTTTTCTTTGCATTTTGTTGTTCTTCATGTTATTATTTATGTGTTTTGTTTAAGAATTTGTATTGGTTCTGAATATAAGGAGAGCTTGTAAGGCAAAAGTTTAAGGCAAGCCGATGTTTCAAAATTGAAAGTTGAAAAACTCTGGAAAATTATTAATCAGAGATTACATCCTTTGAGTTTGTTCACCTTTGGTAGAGTCACCGAGTGTTGAATTCATGATACAACTGATCACGGTGAACTCGACTATGATTTTTTTTTAACTAGGGTGAGTTTGGATACACATAAGGTGATTTCGTTAACGGAAGAGGTTTTAACTGCTAAAAGAAAGGGATTGTTAATGAGAAATATGTTGAATTCCAAAAAATATTGTAACCCTAGTGGAACTGAAAATGTTAAAAAATTAACTGATATATCAAAATGGTTTGATAATTACAGTTGTTATGAAGAAAATATTAAGGTTTTGTAGGAAAGCATGTGAAAATATCGAGACTCAGAAATACTGCACCAAAAACGAGAAAAAAAATTGATGATTCATCATTATTTTCATACATGGAGAACATAGGTGAAGAGAAGGAGTGGGAAAATCGAGCGAGGGACGCATGTTTTCCATTCCAAATTGAAAGTTCACAAGCTAAAAATATAAATTTTCTCAATTTTATGCAAGATACAAAGCATCAAGTTTTTAATTTTTCTCTCTTTGATAACAATATAAATTTTGATATCGTTTGTGCTAAAAAAATTCAAAGTGAAGACAGGGCTAACGACATGAAAATTTTTGGAGGAGGAGAAAATCAAGAAATGGACACAACCATTCATGGAACTGAGCAGAGTGAAGAGGAAAACCATGAACCATGGCTAGAAGAAGGTAGAGTATTAACGAACCAGAGAAGGTGTGTGAGATTGACATTTAATGAGGTTGTTTTCATACATATGAGCCAACTTATTGGTAAGTACGCCTTTGAATTTATGTTTGTTAAACACAGGAAATATGAAGAAATTCATTGTTACAATAGGACATTTGAGGTTTATTTTAGTGAATTTAAGGACAAACTTGCTATAATTCATACCAAAATAACAATGTAAACGATAATTGAATTTAAAATAAATTGTGTTGTTAGGGTTAGTCACTTGTTAGACTAGAATTTTGGTTAGTTATGGTTAATTTTCTTTTCGTAGGGTTTGTTTTGTTTTCATTTTTTTTCTTTTTTTGTTTGGCCCTTCTACATTGGAAAATTCTGCTTAACTTATCATACACATGAGAGTTAATTCAAACATTTGTAATATTGTGTTATGAAATGAAAATGATAAAGCCACACATAGTAAGTACATGCTTTAAAATATACAACAAAGCTATATATATGTGTGTGTATCACATACCTACATGGAAGTATCAAAATTCTTGTTGTAAAAGATAAAAAAAAGAGGGAGCTAAGCTGTAGAAAAAAGTAGCCATTCAGTCAATTTGGGATGCCTCGTCCATTAGAGTTAAGTATCCTACGTAGGCAATTTCTCGATGAACTTCAAAGTCAGGTGTATGGAGGTCAGTCAAGAAAGGCCAAAGTGGAACCACTTCCTCGTGTTCTAGGAACTGAGGAATATCATCCATGGAAGGAATTCCAATGGTCAGATGTGCGACAAACAAAACAATATCCAGATTCTCCAAATATTCAGGCTGCACTATCATATTTGCAGCCGAGCGAACATCTTCAACAAGAAGCCCAATATCCAAGAGCGAGGCTACAAAGTGAGAAGCCAAATCGAAGTGAAAGTGGTAGTAAGCTCTGGATTCCACATATTTTTCCCCAACAAATAAGCACAATTTTGGCATAGTAAAATTGGTAGTCCGAATGAAGAAAACCTTTTTAAGCCTCTGAGTCATGATGTGACCCAAGAAAACATTATGGCAGTGAGAGCCGGTCAAGCAAATTGGAGTATCCATGATCTGGAAGCAAGCAAGCACTAGTAGAATAGAGAAATGCAAAAGTAAAAAGAAAGACAAAGTAGAAGTGTGAAAAATTTGAGAGAAATGTTGAATTTATAGAAAACTGTGAGGAAGTTATGGTACATAGTTACCCAGATCTAAATCTTGAAAATCGTAAGCAAGGTGACAATCAGATGAGTTTCTCTAGAGTAGAATGTTAAATCAAATTAATTTTTATACATAATTGGTGACAATTTGCTTCAAATTCGTCTTGTATGAAGATTATGAATCAAGCAAGCTAAATATTTCGAAATTAATGATGGTCATTTCACTACAACAAACCCTTGTGATTTTCTCCATTTTTCGCTTCCACCCATTGTTTTAATGTAATTTTTGGAAATTTTTTGAAAACGTCGGTGCTATTTTTACAGGATGGTGCAATTTTTGGCATTTATTACGCCGATCAGTACAAGTCGGCGCTAATTAGTGCCTAAAGTAACATCGTATTTAGCGCTGATATTAGCTTCGAGTGTAGCGCCACCTTGAGCACCACCTTTAGCTTCGAGTTTAGCTTCAAGTTTAGCACCGTGTTTAGCTCCGACTTTAGCTTCGAGTTTAGCTTCGGGTTTAGCGCCGGATTAGACACCCCTATGTCAAAGAGACTTATTTATAGTCTCATCGACGATGTAAAATAGTGAAATGTCAACAAGATATGGGCATATTGAGGAGAGAATCACTTATGTCACATCGACAAGGTATATCTACAAGTGCTCGACAAAACACAACTCTTGGATATAATGAAGTAATGTCGATGAGACATTGAGATATTGGTAAGATAGATAAGATTGTCTCATCGACACTCTTCAACTAATGATCAAAAGAATACACTGCTATACTATTGAGAAGGTGAGCAACATATGTGGTAGAGCGATATACACTGCAACCTCGCAACAAGAAGCCTTGAGCAAGGCGGCAGTGCGGTAAACAAGAAAAGGGAAGGGAAAAACAATGCTATACCATAGTGATAATCACAAGTCTCCCTAACATGGCAGAGTTACACCGATATATAAAGAAATACTGCCGAAGGAAATTATCAATGAGACAGTGGCATATTGGAAAGAGATATTAACTTGTCTCATCAACACCGACAACCAACATCAGAGGAACATAAGATCTAATGTGGATGAGACATTGAGATATCGGTAAGAAAAATAAGATTGTCTCATCGACACTCTTCAAGTAATGATCAAAAGCATACACCGCTATACTGTTGGGAAGGTGAGAAACATATGCGATAGAGTGATATACATCGCAACCCTGCAACAAGAAGCCTTGAGCAAGGTGGTAGTGCGGTAAACAACAGAAGCAAAACACCTCCATACCGCAATGGGTATAATAAGAGATGATTGTAGTACGGTAATCGTGGCATCATTACAATTTACAACAATAAATGCAAAAAATCACATCAGCTGCCAAAACTAAATGCTATTAAATTATTAAGAGTTGCCAAAACTAATATGACTGAATACCACGCCATCCAAAGATAAGTGAGTTTTCCCAATATCGCACTTAATTGTAGTGCACTAGCGTGGAAGGAGCTAAGGATATGAGAAGAAGAAGTCCTGCAAGCATGAAATACTCGGGTAAGTGCATGAAAACTCTCTAAAAGAGCTCTGTTAATATATAAAATCTTTCAAGGTTTTCTCATCTCAAGCCATAGTAGAGAAAATTGAAACATGCCTCCTAAAAGAAAATGATCAGAAGTAAAAGAAAGTCAACCTAAAATTAAAGATGAAGAACCTAAAGTAAAGAAGAAAGCACTCCATCCTAAAACAAAAAAAATCAGAAGTAAAAGAAAGTCAGCCTAAAATTAAAGATGAAGAACCTAAAGTAAAGAAGAGACCACTCCATCAGTCCATATTAGATATACTTCCAGGGTCTACTAAAGAGGGTAATAAGAAGTTTCTCATGGACACCGCACAAAGTTGTAGGGATGCCCTCATTTCCAAATTTGGATGGGACCTATTTTGGTATTTTTACAATAAGAGAAATGAGAAGATTCCAGTGTCAAACGCTTGGATGTTGGATACAGCAAGGTTGATTGTCCCAAATGTGTTTGTTGATGTAGAATTTATTAGACTGCTAGCCAAACACTATCACTCAGCTACCAAAACATTAAGGTTTCCAAATGACACAATATTGGTAGAAGTAACCAAAAAATCCATCATTGAGTGTTTTGGCTTAAACAAGTAGGATTTGACCAAGATAAACCTACAGAAAAGTGAGGAGGATTATGATAGGTTAAAAAAGACTTATAGAAGTGATGAGGTACCCCTATATATGAAAAGAGGCATTGGTAACAGAACATTCCCCATCTCTACTACCACTACTAAACCACTTAATGTGATAGATTTTCAGTATTACTTTGTGAATACATATTTAGCTCTTTACCAAGTGTTGGGGATAGATGCTCAAGATAAAATTCCAATAGGCCTAATGATGATGGCCATGAGAATTCAAAACCCTGAAACTAATATTGAATATGAATTTGCTTCATACCTTGAGAAGGCGTTAGATGATGAATTCTCCCGAGTTATAGAGGATAGAGAACCAATTACATTCAGACACTATTCCCTACTGTGTCATATGATATTGTACCAGAATAGGGACCATTGGACTAAAAGAATGGACTTTGCTACAGTAGATGAGCAAGGGAATCCCACACCTATCCAGAAATGGTGCTATATTTGGGACAGTCGGTGCAAGAATTCAAGCTTTGTTGTATTCTATGAAGACTTTGTACACAGAATCCTTCGAGTTCTTAGGTATGCAATATAGAGATTGTCAATCAAAATGTTGCAACTAGTGAGACCTTTTAAGACTAGAGCAAGGTCATACCCACAATTTTGGAGATTGATTCTTCCTCTCGCAAGTTACAATAATAAGAGTTTATGGATGCCCTGTTTCTCCACACATACTGCCAAAATTTGTGCCCCTCAAATTAGAATTTCTTGAATTTATGTGGAAAATGATGTGGATGGAGAAAGATGTAATGCACAAGCAGAAGAAAGGCACTTTCCTGCCAAACCAAACCAAGTGTGAAGATTGGACTATAGGCTCAGACACACTAGAGGAGTTACAATATTATTTGAAGACAAGATATGCATTGAAATCTGGAAAAGAAAGAGCCTTTGACCTTGAAAATCATATGAACAACATAAGGCACAATCTTCTTACCAAAATGACAGTGCCACACCAAGTGGATTTTGAAGAAGATGTCATAACGAACTACATTACTTATAATGATGTATTTATTAGAAGGAAAAAATGGGAATATATGAAGAAGCTTGAAGAAAGGACAAAGCAGAGGTCCAATGATTTCCTAGGATACTTTTTTGAGGAAAAGGACCCCATCAAGAGGATAGAATTGATAATTGGTAGATTTGAAGACTTGTACAGAAAGAAGGAAGCATATATCAAAGAAAATGATAGTGTTGCAACTATAGATCATACCCCAGGTGAAACCTTTGAGCCTCCCATGGAGCAGTTACCTCCCAAAAGACAAAAGACATAAATCATTGAACAATTAGTACCTTATGAGGATACTGAAGAGGTGGGAAATACTGAGGAAGTGGCTACAATACTGCAGTCATTGATAGGTGATATTGAAGTTGATCAGCCCATCCTTGAGACCAATGCTCATAAACATGAGGAAAGGATGGGTGATGTAGAAAAAACAAGTACAGAGGTACATGAAGATGAAAGGGAAATTGCAGCTAGTAGATTCATAGAAGATGATGAATTCATTAAGACTCCCGAGTTTAAGGATTTTTGGATGAAGATGAAGATAAAATAATTTCAAGAGAGGATGGAATCAACTGAAGCATGAATTGAAGAATCAGAGAAAATGAAATGGTAGCATAGACTTTCCAGGAATTAAGAGTTGACAACATTGACATTAGCTCCCAGAAGGCTAGATAAATGGTCTTGAAGAGCAATATGCTCATTTTCCCTGGCTTGGAATTAAAGAATTTTTTTCTGCTTGATCAAGTGCGGGCTTAGGAAGATCCAATGCTAGTTGCAAAATTTGACTCCGATGAAGGTGTGAGTGGAACTTGGTATAACCCAAAGATTGAAACCCTGGCTATATGGATCAAACAAAAAAATACACAGAAGCCAAAATGATTGGATGTAATTCAAGGGATGAAAGCGGCAGTGATGGTAAGGACAATACAAGATACCACCCCTTTGGAGGCAGCCACAATGACCATGCATTCGGCCATGTTCACTCAAGAAATTGTTAAGGGATTAGAAGACAAATTGAAGGAATATGAAAAGGAACAAAGGTTCGTAAATGATGAAGTTAATAAACTGTTCATGGAGAATGTCAAATTGAAAGAACAATTATGAGGAGCAGGACCCTCACAAAGCAAGGAGATGGTGCTATACATGCTTCCTATTGCTCCAATGGATATTGTGAAGAACATTTCTGCAGAACAGGTAAAAACTCTAGAGAAGGAAGTGGATGATGTAAAGAAGGCCATCAATCAAACCCAGGATGAAGTGAAAAGACGAATTTGTGAAGTTATGGAAAAGATTCTTGAGCACAGGATAAAATCAGTTATGGATAAGTTGGAGAATGTGCATGATAGTTATAAAAAACTTCAGTAGGAAATGGATGAAATAAAGACACATATGCTTGTATTAGATCCTTTGTTCAAAAGGTGGCAGCCTATTCACCACAATTTGGCTAAGTTATGCAAAGTTCTACAAAGAAGTCCTGATGCACCCACAACATTAAATCCAATTGAACAAACTGTGAAGATGATTACTGATGAATTTCAGTATGTAAAAGGGTTTGATAAAAATATTGTAACACAAATGGATTTATTTCATACCTGGAAATAGTGGTATATACCTGAAATCATAAGAGATGGTGATCAGTTAAAGGACTTGGATAAATGGAAGAAATAATTCAGTTAGGTTTTTCATAAGTGCGTAACTCATATACAGGAGGATGATAATACCAGTCTTTCCAAGCTAAATCAAATCATGGATGGGTTGATTGTTCTTGATGCGGGATACCTAAAGTTTGTCAATGATACAAAGGCATTACTAGATAGTCGATGGAAAGCTCATCAAGTGAAAACATGCAAAAGATCCAAGAATATAAGTGGCCATCAAATTTTATGGTGTATCAGTGGGAGGAAAAGTATTTGGTTTCAGAAGAATAAGACACTGAGGCGAGAGTATTTGGACGTTCATCATGGAGAGGAAGAATTTTCTAGATCAATGATCATGGGTCTTCTACGTTGAATAATGGAACCATATGTCAAGATGTCTTAAGTGTTGTTATTTCCTTAATTATGCTAATTAAATAGTTGTTGGTTTCAGAAGAATAGGACACTGAGGCGAGAGCATTTGGACCTTCATCATGGAGAGGAAGACTTTTCCAAATCAATGATCACGGGTCTTCTACGTTGAATAATGGAACCATATGTCAAAATGTCTTAAGTCTTGTTATTTCCTTAATTATGCTAATTAAATAGTTGTTAGTAAAAGAAGTAGTTATGAAAGGTTGTTTCTTTTTGTACAAGGCATGTAGCTTGTTGCTTCCTATATAAATAGGAAACCAAGGCCTAGTTTTAAATTATCGTCATCATATATCATTTCCATTTTGAAGACTTCTGATATTAATATATATCAATTGAAGCAATATAATGGAGAACATCTTGTTATCAAAGATTCTCCATGACTATGTTATCATTTTGTATTTTTCTTATGTTTGTCATACTTATTTCTTCTTATATTTGAATGAATATCAGTTATTGAGCCTCAATATTACACTTATGTGAATAAATATGCTGATACAGTAAAGCATTTATTGTGGATGTTGGTAGAGCTGCTAATTTTTTTGAAAATTTGAGCTTATTTTGCCTTGTTACATGTTCAACATAAAAATGGAAACTATTTAACAATAATAAAGTTAACAAAGTTGCTTATTTAAATAATTGTGAGTTACATGCATTAATATTTTATTAACTTTTGTGTCTTCACGAACATATGTTGATAGAAAATGAATGGAAGAAGCATCCAAGTAATCCTAATTTTTTCTACCAACAATTCATACCAAAGATTGAACAATTTAAGGATATTGCAATAGGTAATTAATGATATGATGATGATGATATATTCTTGTACTTGTATATTCTATGAAACATTCCTTATTTTCTATGAAACAGTGTATATATTCTTGTACTTGTAAATATTATTTTACTGTTATGTCTATTAAATAGAATAGAGTTTGAATAAAAAATGCTTCACCCTTTTTTGTAAGTGAGTATGTGAATTATTGTTTAAGGAAAAATCTTACAGTGTTTACATTTTCAGTTTACTAGTTTCAAATCTTCATTTGCTATGTATATAAAATTGTATGTGATCTTTATCTCGAATGACATAAAACAATAATATCATCAAAATCAGGGTTTTCAATTTCAACACCATCATTGTCCACACTTTTCATATGCTGTTCACTTTTAAGTACAATCATCAAAATTTTATTTTTATTTCTTGTCCCAGTTAATCTTCATTCCTTTCAGCACAACACAGTAGGTTGCATGTTAAATTTCAAACATTTTCTTTGCATTTTTTTGTATATATTATTTTCTCAGTGCATCATTATGTAACAACAATTTCACTTCTGAGATATACAGTAAAAATAAATGAAAGCACATGTTTGATTTGTCAAGTGAAATGTATGGTGAATACCCTATGTCTTTCATATAAGTGTGCAAGCGAAATAAGACATAATTGATTGAATCTAATTTTCTATTGTACAATTTTTTTTTATGTGCTTTTTACTTTTTGCATGTGGATTACCCTCAGAAAGAGACTACTTATCTTTTCTTAAATGAAGCCTTTACATTTCCTGTCTACGAAAGGAATTTACTACTTGACAATAGGTTCGTGAACTTCATACAAATTAATACTGAGGTGGCTGAAAGGTGGAGGGATTCTAACTTTATGGCTCATTATGTGTTTAGAGATCTTTGGGTGCTGAGTGTTGGTTGGGGGACCCACTTGTTTGTCCTTTGGGCCTGGTGGATGAGCTCTATTATTGAGGTGGCTAACAAGTGGCGGGTTTTAAATTTTAAGGCTTGTAATGTGAATAAAAAAGGCGGCTTTATGAAGGGAATAAGAAAGTATGCGACTTTGATGAATTTGAGAGGCTGTATCGTGCGATCTCTCCTCTTTGGGATTGTGCGATATCTTGTTTTAACTCATCACAGCCTCCGTAAGACTGTGAGTTTTAATACTGATTTGACCCCTCATTATGAAGGAATGCTTCCTTGTAGCGCCTTCATGCTTGCTAGTTTAGCGTGGGTCTCAATTTACACTCATAGGAATGTGTCTATTTTTAGCCATACAACCAACTTGTCTTGTTTTTCGCGTGCCTACTCCAAGGCTAAGGAACCATGCATGCCCGCCATTTCTTGTTTAGCTGGCCACAATCTTCCCAAGATCCACATTAACTCTGTTGTCAAGTCACCCTGTGGTGATTTTCCCTTTCACGCGTGTGATCTGCACGCTGACGTCATTACCCATCACTACATTTCTCACCTAAATGACCACTATATGATGAATATATGTTGCCCTACTAGCTTTTACAATTTATGTCTTCTGCAAAATCTTTGGTTTTCTGTGTAGGTTGAAAGTATGGGTGGCGACCGCGTTCGAACTGAGCCGGACAACTGTGATGAATTCTAGAAGAATCCGTTAGTTTGGCACATTTGTGCTGAAGGTGGCATTGCTCCTCTCATGGAGATTTTGGTTGGCCATGACCCTAATTTTTCTGGTCAGTTTGCTAATTCGTGGAAGGATCGAAGGGTCATGATGGGCGGTATTTCTTTTGAAGTTAGTGAAGAAGTTATCGCGTAGGCCACCGGAATGCTGTGTACCGGGAAAAAATACCCTAAGCATACTAAGAAACTGAATAATGAAATCTTGAAAGCTTTCTTTATGGGGAATGAGGAAACGGTGCATAAGAAGTCGAGTTTTGAGTGAGAAGCTCTTCCGGAGCCTTTGGACTAGGTGTGCTTAGCGTTGATGAAATATGTCACCTTGGAAGGTAGGTTCAAAACCTATTTCTTCTATCATTTTCCCCTGTTAAATCATTTAAGACATAAAATGTTGCTCAACTTTCCCTTCTTTTTGCTTATGGACCTGGAAAATTCTGTCGAGAAATGCAAAGAGCTAGCCAACCTTAACCCTAGTGACCTCCCGCCTCTTCCGCTCCATCAGGGGCTCATCCTAAGACTTTACCACACCTGGCCCTTTGTCCTCCCAAAGCCATCTCGGCTGTGCACATTGATGAAATCGAACCCCTGACTGTTGTGAACATTTCCCCAGCTAAGTCAAAAATCCCTCCCCGAAAATCCAATCTGGGTACCGCGGGAAACCCCAAAGCTAAATTGGCTACCAAGAAACTAAAAGGAGGGTTGGGTAATGCACATACAGTGTAGTGGCCAACCTCTATGAATTGAAGTCCACCCTGACAAAGTCTGCCTACAGGGCCAACACTACCAAAAAAGGAAAGGATGGTAAGAAAGGTATGTCGGAGTTGATTGTGAGGGAGGGGAATGGAAAGAACATAATAGGAAAAGATTCTAAAGGAGATACTATTGTGAGAACCACAGTAATGACTGGTGGGGAGAACACCATAAGGAGATCCGAGAGGCAGGGAAAAAATAGTAAAAAGAGAGATAATTGAGGATTCAGAGGAGCGGTCTGACAACAAATAGTATAAGGAAGAGGAAACTGAGGAAGATGAGGATGAGAATGTGGAGGGGCCATTTACTCCGGAAGACAACAAGTTACCAAAAGAAGCCTCGGCCTCTCTTTCTTCACATCCCCTGATTGATGAGCCTGAAGAGATCCCGAGGACTATGGACGTTGGGGAGGAGCCCTATGCCTTGGAGAAGAAAATGGACACGCTCAACAAAAGGATTCGTGGATTGACCCACTTCACAATGAAGTTGGGCCACTTTGTCACTAGCACCCTGTCCACTGTTATCAAGGAGGAGTTGGAGGGAAATAATGGCCAGGAGAACAAAGATTGGGTTGGTGATGATGTCGTGGACCTCCTATTTAAAAATTGGGATAATGTCAGTTAGCTGCTGCCTGCGCTGGTGTTCTAACTTTTGGCTGCCTTTCCGTGGTTTTTGTGCTGTTAATGTGCTGTCTTTGTTACTTTTTCTATAATGTTAGCTTTTTATACTTGTTCCTTTTTGGCCCTTGTGGCTCGTTGTGAAGGGTACAACTCCCTGTAAATGCTGCTTAACTTTTCAAAAACATTATTGTCTACTACAATGTCATCCAGTGTATCATTTTCAATGTTCATATGTTCTTTCAAGTATTTAATATTATCATCATCCTCATCTTGACCTGCATCATCTTCATCATCATTGAAATTGAACTGTAGACCATCTATATTGTTACCAGATGTATTTGGATCATCATTTTTGATACCATCCATATTGTTGTCTTCCAGAACATCATCTAACTCTAGATTGTTGTCTTCTTGTGCCTAAACATAACCATCTTCAACATCATCATGGATGTCAATTTCTTTGATATTCTCTAATCCCTCTCTCTCATGTTGTTGGCCATCATTGTTTTGCTTAGTATCCACTAATGCATCATCAAATACATGCCTTAATCTTGGATCATAATGTATAAAAAATATCCATTTCGAGTCCAAAATATCTTCATAGAAAAATACCTGCACATGAATGACATACATATATTAGACATTATATAAAGTGTATGAACATATATATATCAATTGAATAATGGAACATTATTTTATAGACTACCTTTTTTATACAATAATTGCTATAAAACACAATTTTGACAACATAGTTTATAAAACATCAGTCCACACTCATTTATTATTCTTTGGTTTTCTACCCTTAAGAACATCCTTAGGGAGACCTTGTTCTTCCCTCTTCTTTCGCGCAGGAGTGCGTTTTAAGAAGGGTAATCAATCAATAACTCATCCCCAATGGTAAGGTCCATAATAGCCTCAACCATTATCAATCTATCAACTTCTCTTTCCATATCTCCATCTTTATCATTTATAACCTCAACAAATTGACAATTCGGTCTTACAGTAGGGTCCTTCCCTTACTACTATTTATAAATCCTGCAATATTTTTGTGTGTGTATGCACGCCCGTCTATATACATAAGATGACCTTTATTCATTTCTTTTCCACTTTCCAATTGGATATGATGTGTATACATATTCGACTTTAGACCATATGCTGACATGCTAGGCTTATATTTTGCTAGCCTTCTCCATTCACCACTATAATATGATGGACCATAATATGGCATTAATTTCCTAGTGGTTTTTTCTGAATTGTTTCTATGTTTGGATCCCACATGTACATTTTGGACAATAAAGAGGCCTAGATTCGCTCCATGAATATTGGAGGGTCATATCATGTACCTGTATCCCCAAAATTGAAACACCTCGTACACTCTAGGTAATTGTTGATCACTAGGCCAAGCGCAATATAGTCGATGATCAAATGTATCTTTGTAAATTGATCTCAAAATCAAGGGAAATTCATCACCTCCATCACATTCATTCTCATAGGGTATGTATTCCACCTTCCCCTTGTCTTTAAGCAAATTATGCATCTTCACACTGATTCTTTTTCTATTACTTGTTTTCGCCAATTCCTCATCTTCCGAGCTGGTATATTGACACATATTTTTGTTAGATGTATCATCTGATAAATGATCATTGCCCTCTAGGATGGAAGTCGATGATCCAAGAAACTTTAAACCAAGAACTTTATCCTGCAAGTATCCATTAAGAAAAAAATAGTTATTTAAATAATATAAAACAATGTTTAAACGAAGTATACATGTTATTTATATCAAATTGGAAAATTCCTCACCACAATTCCTATTGGATTTGAATCGATTGTAGGAGGCATACTACCGACTAGAATCTCATCATATATGTAATGTCTTTGTACAATCGCTCGTTTGAATTGTTTCTTTCCATGACATACAAAACATCCGCAAAAAACATTTTTCTCAAAGTATTCATCCCATGTACTATAGTCCTGACCTACCTCTTCTTCAGTGTAATCATTTGTTGTGTCTGCAGTATCCATTGTCATATCCTCTTCCACCCACTGTCATCTACACGATTTAACAGTTTTAGGTCCACGTCCACGTACATATCTTGTTCTTTTGCTAGTTGAACGCTTAGGCTCTGCATTTGCTCCAATCTCCATCTAAAATAATCAATAACATGCATTAATTTATGTCAAGATTGGATAATACATTATAAATTTCAATAATACTGTGAAAAAAGATGGAAGTATCACAAAATGCCATCAGATCATTTTTTCCTAAGTTAAGTCAAAATTTGAGTACTTGATGTCTCGCTTCATCCGTTGTGTCCTCATTTGATATGACACAATCTGTTTCCATGGCCTCATCTCGCCTTTATAATACACAACATATTAAATAATGTTTAGTACACCAATTATATCATTTCAATGAATATGCTATCCAACACAAAAACCTCACTTTAGTCATATATTTTATATATTGATACCATGTTTTGGCTATCCTAATTTTCAAACTTTTCCCTTGATCATAGAATCACATTTAATCACCATTCCTGTGCATTTTAAACCAATAAGTTTGACCTCAGAGGCCTCATGGACAAAAAAATGACTTTATCTCCTCTATGTTGTAGCATTTGTGAATTCATAAACACCTTCCTCCTTTGGTTGAGGTTGCTTTCTCTTCTACCTCTATTGTATCTACAGATTTTGTTGTCTCATCTATTTCCACCCACTTTCCTCTCAGTGATTTAGTATTTCTACATTGTCCATGTCCTCTCTCCATGGCCTCCCCTGTGAATAAAATGCCGCCACAGAAGCTTTCACCACACTACCACTGAGAAGGAAAAAGCAACTTGTGGGACCGCGGTAAAAACCACTCTACCACACCGAGCTGATGAATGAGCCGCGAGATAGTGGTGGTCACCGCACTACCACACGCCAATGGTAGAAGACTTGTGGGACTGCGGGAGTCACCGCAACATCGCTAGGAATAGAAGTAAGACTCGCATGCCACCACATAAGCTTTCATCGCACTACCGCCGAGAAGAATGAAGCACCTTGCGAGACAGCGATAAAAATCGCTCTACCACACCAAGCTGATGAAGGAGCCACGAGACAGTGGTGGTCACAAAAACAAGGCAGGAGTTGGAATTATTTCTAACACTCTGGATCTTGTGATACACAACAATAAAAATAGTCACTATACAATAATGATAGGTGCTAAATTAGGCGCACTTGACGCCATCTTATACATCCCAAATAGATTACCTTAATGACCAGAATTCGGTGCTAAAGTTGGCGTTAACTAACGCTGACTAAAGCGTCGACTAATGAATCAAAATAAAAAATTTAAAACTTTCCCGCATGAAGGAAGAAATCAGATGACAAAAAAGGGAAAAATGTCGGGCGAAGGAAGAGAGCAGGGTGCTACCAACAACTGATGAGAAATTCAATTTAGTTTGTGACACCATAGGTAAGGTTACAATTTTTTTTTCTTGGTTGAATTCGTGATTGTTTATTGCTCTTTGTATTGCATTTGAATTTGTGATTGTTTACTGGTTAGTGGCCTAACCAGTCCAGGCAACCTCTAAATTGTCCCATCATTATAAATTGTAAAACCTTTGAGAAACCAACAAAAAAATTTACCCTACCCATTTGAGCTTTGGCTCAAAATATTATAGCATGAAGCGAGGATGCCTTTGTATTCTTTCCCTAACCTGGGTATCAAGGAAATAGTGATCTTCTTGGAAAATATGGGAATTGGGTCGGTCACTACTGAGCAACTGTTGAAAATAAACACAAAAACAACTTTTTTTTGCCCAGTCGTACCATAGTCACCGATGCCATGACAAATTCGTGCAAGATTGCATTATGAAAGAGTTTTCATGATAAGGTTATCAACACTAAGCAAATCGAGTGAACATATTTTCCCTAGGTTATCAACACTAAGTAAACCCAATGAACATATTTGCCCACAAAACAAAACTTTCATACCACAAACTGGATGGAAACTTTCATACATGATAGTGTGTACTTTGTTTGCCTCCAAAGACTGGACGAAAATAATTTGCCCTAGGTCACCTCAAAATGTCAAGAAATGGAGGGAAGCGAGCATTGTCAGCAAACTCTGGCCACAATGAGGTAATTCATTGTCAATTTATAGATTTGTAAATGTTTCCATTGTTTCTTTGAATTTTACTTTTTAGTTTTTTATTTCTAAATTTAAAAGAAGAAATATAATTTAAAAAAATATATATATATAGGGACATGAGACTGAAAAAGATAAAGATGAATTGGCTTCCATATTGGGGGTAGAGGTATTGAACGAATTGGTTAATGTGGGCTGGACAACACTTTCCAGATACATAGAAAAATAATCTGGTAACACCCCTCAAACATTGCAAACAAATCAATTGTGTCAAAGGGAATCAATTGATTCCCCAACCAGTCCTAGATTGAGCAAAAGATCCAGGAGGAAATTAGTGATAGTAAACTCTAAGAATGTGAAACAGGGAGTAGAGACTTCCACTCTTGGGACACAAACATCTTCCACCATGCCATGTTTTTCAATCTTGCATTGGTAGCTACAATACAGAGATAGAATACGAGGTGGTTTTAGGGGAAGTCTGAAAGATGGATGCTGGGAAAAAAATTGTGAATAGGTTGAAGGAATCATGCCTTCAACGGTTCAAAGACCATCTACATTTTCCATTCTCAAAGATACCCATGCACCTAAAAAAATAAGTTATCCATGACATGGAGAATGAATTTGGCATAGGTTGGTCTGTAAATAAGATAAAGCTACGAATGTCTCAAAATTGCAAGGATTTCAGTGCAACCAAACAAAGAAGATAAAAAAATCCCTCCTGAGCTAAGGCAGAAAAAAAAGGCCAATTGATGTAAGTGTGAAATTATGGAAAGAGCTTGTAAAAGCATATGAGAAGTCTGATACACGAAGGAAGTTCGGTGAGGAGAGTACGCAGGTATTTGAATTTTCTCATAAGATTATATCAAATTTATTAAACGATATTTAAATTTTATTTGTGCATAGTTAAATTGAATTAGTATATGTTTCAGGATAAGGCCTCCAAGGCTAGACTTGAGAAACTTCGTTCCAGGCATCGCAGTGGCCATAAAATTTTACAGGCCTTTATTTGTACATTTGTAAGTATATTTAATATGTTAAATGATATATATTTTTATTTCCTTGGAAAAAGTAAATGATTGCATATTAATTAGTTTAACTAGTCCATATGCCATGTTTTGTCAGGAGGAGAAATATGGCCGCCATCCAAAGCAATTTGAAAAGAATAAGTTACAAAACAAAAAGTGGAACAATTTTGTAATCTGGATGGAGAACGAGGTATCAATAGTTGAATTTCAATAACTTGGTTGGATATTGTTGTGTTAATATGTCAATTTGCATCTCTTGTGTTGAGTTGTTTATTGATGCATAGGATGAGTAAATAGAGCTCAAATCTTATGATTACAAGATGACCATTTATGTCCATGAATAAATAGTAGAAGGATGTAGATGAACTCAATTCATCTAAATTTATGCCTCTTGACATGAATTCCTCTTGAATCTCTAATATCAGGTGCTCGAGACTTCCTTGTAGCTTTTACCTTTCATTGCCACCTTTCCTCTTCACTATTAGACTCGTCTCCTTTTTCCTTATCTACATTTTTGGCTTCAACTTCTAATTCATCCCATGTTTTACCTTCCTCCTCTTCAAAATATTCTTCTTCTTCTTCATCCTCCTTTAACTCCACAAGAGATTCATCTTTTGAACCTTCCTCATCTGATTCTGATTCTGCTTCTACATTAGAGGGTTCATATCCTTGATCTGACTCTTCTGAATTATTAGAATCAGAATCACTAGCTTCCATATTCAAAAATTCCCAACCAACATCTGCAATAAATTATTTGGATCATCAATAATAGTCTTCAAAATTGGCCACCAATTCAAGTTCATTCTGCTTTCATAATGCTTTATATCCATGGAGTTCAGCCATTCCTTGATGCCATCAAGCGAAGATTGAGGAATGGCGTACATGCAGAGTACATCCCACTTGAAGTCTTTGAAAATAATAGCCATATCAAATGCCTTTTGCCCAAGTCCTACTCTCTCAAGGTTAACAATCTCAATCTCACTAATAGCGATTACCAAGAAAGGTAATTCCACCAACTCTACCAAATAGTTTATCGTAGGAACAATAAAAGCAGAGGCTTTGAAAGGAAATCCATGAAAACGAAGTTATCTAAATGGTATATCAAACTCTAGCTCAAAATATTTTAGATGAGGCTGCTCCCATAACTCTCTTAGTCACTTGAAAAATCCTTGAAACTCTGTATTGATTTTATTTTTCCTGTCCCTCTCTTGCCATTCTTCCTCAATTTCATCAGGATTATACATTGACCTTCTTGCCCCTCCTAAATTTTGGACCACATCTATTACCTCCACATAAAATAGGACATCCTTGGTCTTCTTGGTTCCCACGCCATGATATGGTTATACAAATGAAAATGAATCAAAGTAATAATCTCCTTCTCCGCTGGCTGGAAGAATGCATGCTTAATGTTTTGATACATGATATCAACTCTCTCTTCTGCTCTCATGGTTGAATATCGAAATCTAGTATGGTGGGCCTCCAGAGTTCCAATCATCTTTCTTCCTCTTCCACCAAATGCTGGCTTGATCCACACATTTGCCAACCTAATTGGATTTGTTTTTGAAAGCTGAAGTTTCTCTTGAGTCACCAATGTAGCTCTCTCTGCCTTTTCAGACTCTTTCATTGCTACAGATCATCTCTAGGATTTAATCATTTGTACCACATGGTTGATGTGCTTTGAATCCTTGCATCTAAAGGAAATTTCCTTAACATGAATACTACCAAGGAATTTCAATGTTGCCATTGTAGTTGGAATTAAAGCCGGTACCTACAACATTAAAAATTATCCTTATATAAGAATTCCCTTCATCTTGTTAATTGGCTTGTAATACTCTTGATGGTGGCTACATGAAATTTGATTATGATTCCTCTTCTACATTAGAGGGTTTGTATCCTTGATCTGACTCTTCTGAATTATCAGAATCAGAATCACTACCTTCCATATTCAAAAATTCCCAGCCAACATCTTCAATAAATTTATCTGGATCATCAGTAATAGTCTTCAAAATTGGCCGCCAGTTCAAGTTCATTCTACTTTCATAATACTTTATTTCCATGGAGTTCAACCATTCCTTGATGCCATCAAGAAAAGATTAAGGAATGGCGTACATGCGGAGTACATCCTGCTTGAAGTCTTTGAAAACAATAGCCATATCAAATGCCTTTTTCCCAAGTCCTACTCTCTCAAGGTTAACAATCTCAATCTCACTAATAGCGATTACTAAGAAAGGTAATTCCATCAACTCTACCAAATAGTTTACCGTAGGAAAAATAAAAGCAAAGGCTTTGAAAGGAACTCCATGAAAACCAAGCTCTCTAAATGGTATATCGAAATCTAGTTCAAAATCTTTTATATGAGGCTGCTCCCATAGCTCTCTTATTTGCTTGACAAATCCTTGAAACTCTGTATTGATTTTATTTTTCCCGTCCCTCTCTTGCTGTTCTTCCTCAATTTCATTAGGATCATACATTGACCTTCTTGCTCCTCCTAAATTTTGGACCACATCCATTACCTCCACATAAAACTGGACATCCTTGGTCTTCTTGGTAATCATCTCCTTCTTCGCTGGCTAGAAGAATGCATGCTTAATGTTTTGATACATGATATCAACTCTCTCTTCTGCTCTCATGGTTGAATACTGAAATCCATTATGGTGGGCCTCCAGAGTTTCAGTCATCTTTCTTCCTCTTCCACCAAATGTTGGCTTGATCCACAAGTCTGCCAGTCTAATTGGCTTTATTTTTGAAAGCTGAAGTTTCTCCTGACTCACCAGTATTAGCTGTAACTTTTTTTGAAATTTTATTATGGTATGTGCACTTTGATATGATGTAATATGATTATGGTTTCGTCTCATATGTTGTAATATTAGATATATAACAAAATAAAAATATTGCATGAAATAAATAATAACTTTTCATTCTAAATGTTGTTTTTTTGCATAACACGGGTCTTCTAGAAGATCAAGATTATCCTCAACATGATATAGATCCACAAAATATTGGTTCTACTGGTACATATCACATGGTAGAGGATGGTGATTACGCAGATACGGAAGACACCGAGGCCGATGACAATGATGACGACGACGACGACGATGATGATGATGATCACGAAGGTGATGATGATGATGAGAGAGTTGGTGGTAGTAACCAGTGACATTCATGATCATATAGACTGCATCATGGATCATTGCTGATATATTGTTATGATGACTCTTTTCATTGTTACTATCATATGTATCATTTTCATGGCCTACAATACTATACTATTGAGTTGTATCATATTGACATGTATCATTTTCACTATATCATTTGGACATGTATCATCTTGACTTGTATTAGTTTGAGTTACATAATTTATGAATTTTATTTATATCATTTGTACATGTATCATTTTCACTTATGTCAATTGTTGGACATGTATCATTTTGACATGTTTTTGATGTACTAGCATATTTGACTTTCACTTGTTTTAGTTATATATGATGATGATCTTATCAGTATTGACTTGTCAATTTATATATATTAAAAGTGGTCGATGATTTTTGGATGGATATTTATTATGTATGATGATTTTAATTTACTGCTCAGGATGGATGTTGTCAAATTCAATTAAATTATAGATATTTGACTCACTTGTTTTAATTATAGATGATGATCATGTTACAATAATAGTTCAGGTAGTGATGAAAGGTAAAATTAATTCTTGACACCTCTAGAACGTAATTGAATGAATCAGAGAAGTGTTAAGCTCTTTTGGTGGGTAATGACACTGAACAATAGATGTACTTTTTTTTAATCTTTACAAGCAATACAAAATTTTTGTGTTACCGACCCAAAAATAATAATTATCTTGTTATTTAATCATATGAGTTAAATAATTAAATTACTTACTCTATAATCATATGAGTTATTTAAGAGGCACGATATATTTAACTAATTAAATTGAAATAAAACATATTAAATTAATAAATGGAAGCAAAACAAGAAGCATTTTTAGAAGCAAAAAAGGAAGCAACAATGAAAGCCAAACTAGAAGCAATCTTGGAAGAAAAATTGGAAGCAAAATTGGAAGAAAACTTGGAAGCAAACCTGGAAGCAAAACTGGAAGCAAACTTGGAAACAAACTTAGAAGCAAAAGTAGAAGCAAAAGTAGAAGCAAAACTGGAAGCAAACTTGGAAGCAAACTTAGAAGCAAAACTAGAAGCAAAACTGGAAGCAGAACTAGAAGCAAAATCGGAAGCAAACCTGGAAGCAAAATCGGAAACAAAACTAGAAGAAAACTTGGAAGCAAAATCGGAAGCAAACATGGAAGCAAAAACAAAAGAAAAATTGGAAGCAAAATTAGAAGCAAAATCAGAAGCAAAAGTGGAAGCAAAAGTGGAAGAAAAATTAGAAGCAAACCTGGAAGCAAAACCAGAAGCAAAACTAGAAGCAAAAATGGGAGTAGACATAGAAGCAAAACCGGAAGCCAAATTGGGTGCCAATTTAGGCACTATTTTCGACATTACTTTTGGTGCTAATAGCGACGCTATTTTTGGTGCTATTTCTCGGTGCTGATAGGGGCGCTGTGATTTTATGGCGCTAACTATGGTGCTAAGTCCGGCACAACGTCCAATGCCAAAGTCGGCACCAAAGTTGGTGTCGAGATGGCCATGCCTGTTTGCGCTGAGTTTAGCGCCAACCAAATTGCTCATTTCGTGAACTAAAATACACTAAAATTTGACGCTATTTTCTTGTTCTGTTGTAGTGTTTCATTGTGTTATTATTAAGACGTATCAATCATGAAGGTGCTTATGTGTGCAAAGCGGAAAGGAAAATGAAGCCGGTAAGGCAACACACACCATCACTTGGGAATTTTGAAAGAAATGATACGTGCGCGTTGAGGCGTGTGAATTTAATGCAAACTAATGTGCGTTTTAATGTCATCATGACATTTCTGATCTATTAATGTGGTGTAGCACCGTCACATCAGAAGTGCTAGCCGAGTATTTAGTAGTTTCCATAAAATTTGATTGGAAGGGTGGTAAATAATGGTTCTAAATTTAGATTTAAAATTTGGTGATTAAGTTGTTCGCTGCTAAATTTTAATTTATGAATATTCTCTAACATATGGCAAGTTGCAGTTAGCTAGGATTTGGCATAAAAGTGGTAAGGTTTAGCCGAAAATACGCACCAACAGGGAATTATTTAATGAATTTTTCGGAAGTAGTGAAATTATGAAGGGATTTCCATTGAATGAAAAATCAAAAGGTAACCTCCGCTACCACCATAATTCCCAAGCTAATAGTGGGCTTCATTGCTTGCAAGTTGAAAATGAGTTATCAATAAAATATCAAAAGAAAAAATGAGCTATCAATGAAATATATATATAGACGCCTAGCTGGTAGTAGAGCAATGTTTGGGGGAATTACAGAGATAACCTTGTCAGGGCTATGGATGCTTGACTGGCAACAAGACTCTATCCCTGGTTGGCTTTGGAGGATTACCAAATTATGTAGTTCAATGTCAATGAATTGATTTTTTTCACTGAGTTCTAGAAATTGGAATTAATCAGAGCACACACGAATATTTTCAGAGGAATTTTTACTATTTTTATGTAAAAATCTAGGTAAAGGCAAAGTGTTATTATTTTAGAATATGTATAAATTATAATTTATGACTAGTGATTTAATCCCAAGTTTTGGTTTTATTGGTTGCAAGTTGTGTGGTCTCACAACACGCTCTAAGACTCCAAGGCTCGGGGACCCTAAGTGAAAACTAATGCTTATGGTAGGTGCTGGCTAGTTTGGAAGATCACTGAAAGTAAAAAGCAAAGATAAATCTTTTAAAAAAAGTACTTCCAAATTTAAGTGTTTCGGGTACCATGTATCGAAAACCGGGAATGTTAGAGGTGTAAAAGGTAATGCAAGTGTTAAGTAGAGTGTTCAGATCCGATAGTTGAGGTCTGGTAAAGATGGAAGTTCCGATAAAATTGAAGTCTGGGAAAATCATGGGTAAAATTGAATATCGGGTACCAGGTACTAGGTAACAACGCAAAACAAAGCTTTAAATTTTATAAAATCTAAAAGGTTCAATGGTCTGGTGATCCGGTATAAGAGGATTTTTATGCAAGAATTTATGTTTCTTGAAAGCATGTTATTTATGGTGCACTTGCATGATAACAAATGAATAATGGTTTTATTTACAAGAGATTATTTTTTATAAATGTTTTTTTAAAAAAGGGATTTAATAATTGGAATTGTGATTGCAGGAGAAGCAGATTGCGATGCAGAGTTCGGGTATAGACGTTCAGGAAAATTTGAATCACGGATAGAGTCATAACCAGATCGGGCTGCATACTTCAAGGAATTATATGTAGAGGGGCTTGAATCCACAGAATGCCAGAATCATGGTAATTCACATTTGGTGATGGAAAGCGCCAACCTCCAAGGAAGCTCATTCCCGAGAATAGAAAGCCCAAGGCAAAACATAAGTGTAGGAATATGATGATGAAGTGATCGTTCTGAATGTATGGGAAGGTTCCTACACACTATCCTAATTCAAGTTACTATCCCAGTGATAATAAAATATATAAAACCCGAAGGACTTCAACGTGCAGATGGAGGTTGAATTTCATTGATTTGATTTGCAATTCTTTTGCCAATCACTATATTCCATGTGCCTTGATAAGATTCATCCCTTGGATTTCCTCTCATGTATTTGTCTTATCTTACCTATGTCTTATTTCTATAAAAGACCAGGGGATATCTTTTTTTTACGTTAAGTTCAAAATTTGTGGATGTCGAAAAAGCCAAAACTTCTCTAAGTTTTGTTCTTTTTTCCTATTTTTTGAATCATTCTGGACTAAAAAATTGTATGCAAAGACTTTAATCAATATTGAAGCCAATTTGATAGTTACCTATCTCATGAATCTTTGTAGCTAGTTTTGTTAGTTCAACTGAATAAGACTGTATGTTGCACCGTTTAAGGGTGCATACAGAACCTACTCGGTGTCCAAACTAAAACCCCCTTCTTTAAAAGCTTGCACCATTTTATGCCTAGATATGAAGCAATTTGGTGAAGTGTAAAGTGCTTTACTTTGATTTGATTATATCTTGGGGCATGCGTGGAGAATAATTGAGAGAAATTTTAATTTTTAGTATTTTAATGCTTTATTTTAGATTAGATGTTTAAATTTCTGAAGATGTTCCAAAAAATAGATGAATGGATGGAAATTTATTGAAAATCTTTCATTTTCTATTTGAATGCTTAAAGCTAAATCTAATTAAGTGATAGCAAAATTGTCTGATGTTCATGAAATTTTATTGCAAATCTTTTGATTTCATAATATTATTTTATGATCGAATTGGAAATCTTATGCTTAATGTTCATGATTCTTAATGAAAATTGGAAATAATAGTGAAACCGAAGATAACCACATACCCCTTGAGATTAACAACATTATCAAATCATACCCTGAAGTAAACCTAGTATGGTCAAGATGTGACTACTAGAGACTTGGGATTGAACTAAGCCAACCTTTTCCAATTACACGGACACGCCCTAAGGTTGCCCTGGTTAAGTCTTTCAAGAATATAGGGTCTTCGTGGTTTGCCTGCGAGGACTTTATTTGCACTGTTGCTATGAGTGACATCATCGTCAACATCCCTCATGTCCTCAAGAACACTTTCCAAAGAATGTGGAGACATATAAATCAACTTAGGATAGCAATTATAATGTCACCTATCGTAACATGTTACAATTACCCCATACCAAAAATAGGAGTTAATTGATGAGCTACATGGTGTGGTGTACTTCTCAAAGATTGCTTTGAGGTCCAAATACCAGTAGATCCACATGAGGGAAGAAAATGTACAAAAGACTGTTTTACGGTGTCACTATGTGTATTTTGAGTTTTTGGTTAATGCCCTTTGGTCTAACCAATTCTCTAGAAAATTTCTAATCATGCATGAATCATGTTTTTGGTAAGCACTTGAGGAAGTTTGTGCTGGTTTCCTTTGATGATATTCTGATTTATAGAAAAACATGGGAAGAAAATTTGAAGCATTTGGATATAGACCTGGAAATTCCATAACAACAATCTCTCTTTGCAAAGATGTCCAAATGTGAGTTTGGATCAACAAAGATATTATATTTGGGACATGTCATAAGTAAATAAGGAGTTCAAGTTAATTAGCAAAAGATACAAGCCATCCTATGTTGCAAGAATGAAGAAAGGATTGAAGGTGTTGTCATTGATGTCAACAGATCAACTGGTTATCTACTAGTTGTTGTTGGCTATATATGTTGAGCATATTGAGAAAATTGTATAAAAGAAAGTTTATAGGTATTTAGTTGTTGATTCTGTATTTTCCCCTATGTTTGTGTGGTTCAGATATGTTGGTTATGGTTGTTGAAGGTTGCTATATCCAAATTTTTGGCTATTAGTTCGTTAAGAAGTTCGAGTTGTGTTCACCAATTGTGAACTATGTTTTTCTATGTTCTGGTTGAGGTCTGAGAGAAATGTTGCTGGTCCAGGTTTCTCTTTGATGAAATATTTTGACTTGCAGTTCTAGAGTTAAGATTTTTTGGTTGCATTGAAGATAGTTTTGGTTTTTGGAAGTTTCGAGCTTAATTGTTCTATGTGTTTTACACTAGTTTGGCCGACCTTGTGTTAAGCACTATCTTAGAAGTTAATGAAGCGTGTTGGATCTAGTTTGGGTCTCGATGAAGTGTGTGTTTGGGTCGCCCTCATTCTACTTCCACCCTAGGATGGTTGGCGCCGACCTAATTTCAATTTGAATTTGGATGGACGACTTTGGATCTCTTTTTCAAGGTTGGAGATAGTATAAATACTAGATGAGATAGTAATGCAAAATGTACAAGAGGAAAGAAGGAAGATAAGTGAAAGAGTAGATGTGACATTGATGCTATTTAGAAAGTGTGTGTGAGTTGTGTGTGGTAGATCAGTTCAAAGCTTAATGTTGAGTTTTTCGGATGTAGTGAGCAGAAGGAGAACTCTATCATTTATGCAAGTTGATCAAGTAACTATGGTGGAATCCTTTGTTGCATTGGGATTGCAGTATCTCTGTAACAAGTCGTCTTTGTATTATTTGTATCTCTATGGTAGTGAGCCCTCTGGGTTGTAGCCCTATTGGATAGTGAGTCCTTATTTCAAACAGTGAGCCTTATCTCAGGTAGTGAGCCTTATTTCAGGTAGTGAGCCTTATTTCAGGTAGTGAGCCTTTTTGTAATTGGTTTTGATATTATATATAGTGTGAGTTAATCCTCACTGTGGTTTTTCCCTCATTGGGTTTTCCACGTAAATCTGGTGTTATTATGTTTATGTGTTGAATTTGAGTTTTTGTATTGGCATTTGATGATTAATCATTTAAGCAGTTTTAAGTATTTATTTTGGTGATTGAATTAAAGGTGAAAATCTATGAAAAATGATTCACCCCCCTCTCAGTTTTCCTATTTAAAAATTGGTATAAGAGCTTGGTCCCTTGGTGAAGAGCTGAACTTCTTGAGGAAGGTTTAGGATGGCTGGAAAGATGGTCTTTGATTATTCAAGGTTTGATGGAGCTAATTATGGTATCTGGAAAGTTTTGATGGAAGAATATCTGGAGTATTGAAAATATGATATGGAGAAAGCTTACAAGAATCCTTACACTCCTCTTGCTAATGGTCCGAGTACACTTGAAGAAATCAAATTACATGAAGCGAACAATAAGGCGAAGTTCATCTTGAAGAATAGTCTGGTACATTCCGAGTTAATTAAGACTCAGAATCTAAAGACAACTAAGGAAGTTTGGGATGCTTTAGAAAGAGCACATGATGGTGATGAAAGAGTTAAAGAGCCGAAATTGTAGAATTTAGAAACACAATTTTATCTTATACATATGTTCGAAGATGAAAATGTTAAAGCTTATGTACAGAGATTGGGTGAGGTAGTGACTGGAATGCAATCTCTTGGTGCTACTATAGATGAAACCAGGATTGTAAAGAAGATTCTCAGAACTGTTCCTGATGCTTATAGTCAGAAGGTGAGTGCTATTGAGTAGACTGTAGATTATAAGACTTGTACTAAGGATTTTCTGTTAGGATTTTTTACATCTTATGAAATGAGGAAGCAGAGTCTAAGAAATGGAGGCAAATCAGAGACTGCTTTTAAAGCTACAAATGCTGAAGATCCAGATGAAGAGAACTTTGATGAAATAGAAGCTAACTTTGTGAGAAGAATGAGAAAAGGTTCCAATAATTATGAAGGTAAGTTTCCCTTTAAATGCTTTAATTATGGAGAAATAGGTCATTATGTTGCAAAGTGTTCGGAAAGAGCTAAAAGGAATAACAAAGATATGCGAAAGAAAAGAAAGGAAAGAATATTAACAAAGCTTACTATGTGAATGAGAATGCTAGCATTTCAGATGAAGATTCAAAATATGAAGATTCAGATGACAATGAATGCTTGTTCTTGGCAATTAAGGATGAACCAACTTCTACTAATTCAGAAAAACAGGTAAAGGAAAGCCCTCTGGAGAAGGAGAAGGAGAAAGAGAAAAATGAAGGTACGGTTATCTCTTCCCTACCTGCTAAACAAGAAAATAATTTTTGGGTAGTTGATAGTGGTTGTTCACATCACATGACTGGTGATAAGAGTAATTTTTTTAAGATTGAGAAATATGATAGAGGCTTGGTTATGTTCAGAGATGATATTGGTACTAAAATCTGTGGGATAGGTTCAGTAAGTTTTGATGGCAAGCATCATACTGACGATGTTTACTATGTTAAGGGATTAAGGAATAATTTGTTGAGCATTGGTTAGATGTGCAAAAAAGGATATGATCTTGTGTTTAAAGATAAGAAATGTGAGATCTGAAACATTGATTGCTACAGGAAAAAATTTAAAAGGGAATATTTATCAACTTAAGGGTGTTGATGGACGATGCTTTATGAATCGGATAAATGTTAGTTGGTTATGGCATAGGAGAATGTGTCACATGAATTTTGATAATTTGGCAAAGATTAGTTGTTCAGGCCGTGAGAGATTTACCAAGAATTACAAAGCCTGTTAATGTTGTTTGCAGGAATTGTTAGTTTGGGAAGCAAGCAAAAAATCATTACAGATCAAAGGAACAATCTACTACTGGACTACTAGATTTAGTTCATACAGATCTCTGTGGTCCTATGAGAGTACGAAGTCTACTTGGTGAAAGGTACTTTATTCTTTTAATTGATGATTATTCTAGATATACATGGGTTACATTTCTTAGAGAGAAACTAGATGCATTAGATAGATGCAAGGCATTGAAGGCTATGGTTGAAAACGAAGTGAATTTGAGAATAAAATGCTTAAGATCTGACAGAGGTTGAGAATTCACCTCCCATGAGTTCAATATGTTTTTTGAAGTGCATGGAATAAAGAGACAGTTATCTGCTCTAAGAACTCCTTAGTAGAATGGAGTTGTTGAGAGGAAAAATAGAACAATTCAAGAGGCTGCTAGATCAATGATTACTGAATCCAGTTTAATAGAAGTTTACTGGAAAGAATCTATTCATACTGTTGTTTATGTATTCAATCAAGTTCAAGCAAGAGCAAATAGTACAAAGACTCCCTATTAGCTATGGCACAAAAGAATTCCTACACTTAAATATTTCAAGGTATTTGGAATAAAACGCTATATCAGAAGAGATGAGGAAACTTTGGGTAAGTTTGATGCAAGAAGTGATGAAGGAGTATTTCTTGGGCATTCTACTAAAGCAATGGATACATATGTTTCAATAAAAGACTAAGAAAAATTATAGAGAGCTCAAATGTGACGGTTGATGAGAGAATAAAAAATTCTATTAATATTGATGGATATGTGTCTGATGAACATGACTGTGTAAGAATAGAAGAAATTGTGGAAGAACATGATAAAGATGAGCAAGAGAAGTTGGATAAACAAGGTGAAAGAGAAGAATATGCTCCGGTGATGTCCCCTAAGACACTGAAATATGTATAGAGGAATGATTCAGAAAATTAGATTATTGGAGACAAAACAAAAGGCGTGTTAACCAGAAGCAAAGCTGTTGCTGAAGTATATTTGTGTTTATTCTATGAGATTGAGTTGAAGATAGTAAGTGAAGCATGTAAAGATGAACATTGGAAGGAGGCAATGAAAGAAGAAATTTTGCAGATTGAGAAGAATTAGACTTGGGAATTGGTTCCAAGACTGGTAGACAAAAATATCATTGGATCAAAATGGGTATTCAGAAATAAGTTGAATGAGAATAGAGAAGTTATCAGAAACAAAGTGAGGCTTGTGTGTAAAGGCTACTCACAAGTAGAAGGTATAGATTTTTAGGAGACTTTTTCCCCGGTAGCAAGAATGGAAGCTATAAGGATGTTCTTGGCATTGGTTACTTATGAAGATTTCAAAGTCTATCAAATGGATGTCAAGTCAACATTTCTAAATGGTGAGTTGGAAGAAGAAGTTTACATGGAACAACCGAAAGGATTTTAGTTGACAGATCAACCAGATATGGTGTGCATATTGAAGAAAGCTTTATATGGATTGAAGCAAGCTCCTAGAGCTTGGTAAGCAAGGTTAGATAGGTATTTGATTCAACAAGGATTTAACAAAGGTATGACAAATAACAATTTGTATTTTAAGATTGATAATGAAAAAATCTTGATTGTAGTTGTATATGTTGATGATATTATGTTTGGAGGAAATGAAAAGATGTGCAAGATGTTTTTGGAAGAGATGCAGAAAAAATTTGAAATGTCTATGTTTGGGGAGATGAATTTCTTTCTTGGGCTACAAATTAATCAAATAGAGAAAGGAATTTTCATTTCACAGTCTAAGTATGTGAGAGAGATGTTGAAGAAGTTTGGGATGGATGGTTCCAAACTGGTATGTACTCCTATGGTGACTAGTTATAAATTGGGTAAAGATGATGATTCACCTAAGACTGATTAGAGCAAGTATAGATCTATGATTGGTGGATTACTATATTTAACTACTACTAGAACAAATATTATGCATGTAGTTTGTCTTGTGGCTAGATTTCAAGAAGATCCAAAGGAAATACATGTTGCTATAGTTAAAAGAATATTAAGATATTTGAATGGCACTTTGGATTATGGATTGTGGTATCCTAAAGATACTGAATTTACACTTAGTGCCTATATAGATGCAGATTGGGTTGGATGTGTAGATGACATAAAGAGTACAAGTGGTGGTGCTTTCTTTCTTGGATGCAGATTGGTGGCATGGTTGAGCAAGAAGCAAGATTCAATCTTCTTGTCTACTACTGAAGATGAGAATATTGCTACTGCATCTTGTTGTACACAAGTTTTATGGATGAAACAAACATTAAAAGATATCACAATGCTATATAATGATCCCATTTCTATCTTCTATGATAATACAAGTGCAATTAACATTTCAAGGAATCTTGTGATGCACTCAAGGATGAAGCATATATCTATTAGATATAATTTCTTGAGAGAGGTCATGGAGAATGAAGTAAAACTTGAGTATGTTCTAACGAAGGATCAAATTGTTGATATTTTCACGAAGGCTCTTCCTAAAGATACTTTTGAGTATCTCCGAGAGAAGTTAGGGGTTATTTTCCCTCCTTTCATAAACTAAGATGCATATGAAGATGCATTAGTCCAGTGGATTCATGGTTCTATATTTTTGGAATGATATGTTGGTGGCTACCTCTCAGGGGGAGCAGGTAGTTTCAAGTGTTGTTATTATGAGTATTCTATTTTCATGTCAAAGGAAGATTCAATGAACATATATTTTGCCTTTTCCATTGATGTCAAAGGGGGAGAGAAAGCATGTGAAAAGAGAAGAAAGCTAATAAGAGAAAGCAAGTAATGAGAAAGATGATCTTTTGAGGGGGAGAAGCAAAAAGAAAAATATTGAGAAGTGTATTCAGAACTGGTATGGTGTCTTTGATGGTTTTTCACATCATGTATTGCCATCAATGACAAAGGGGGAGATTGTTGCAAGAATGAAGAAATGATTGAAGGTGTTTCCATTGATGTCAATTGGTTAACTAGTTATCTACTAGTTGTTGTTGGCTGTATATGTTGAGGATATTGAGAAAATTTATAAAATAAAGTTTACAGGTATTCAATTTTTGATCTGGTATTTTCCCCTATGTTCGTGCGGTTCATATGTTGGTTATGGTTGTTGAAGGTTGTTATATCTATTTTTTTGGCTGTTAGTTTGTTGAGAAGTTTGAGTTGGGTTCACCAGTTGTGAACTATGTTTTTATGTGTTCTGGTTGAGGTCTAGGAGAAATGTTGTTGGTTTGGATTTATCTTTGATGAATTATTTTGACTTACGGTTCTAAAAGTTAAGATGTTTTGGTTGCATTGAAGATATTTTTGGTTTCTGGAAGTTTCAAGCTTAATTATTCTATGTGTTTTACACTAGTTTGGCCGACCTTGTGTTAAGAACTATCTTCGAAGTTAATGAAGTGCATTGGATCTATTTTGGATCTAGGTGAACTGTGTGTTTGGGTCACCCTCATTCTACTTCCACCCTAGGATGGTTGGCACCGACCTAATTTGAAATTGAATTTGGATGACCGAATTTGGATCTCTTTTTCAAGGTTGGAGATAGTATAAATACAAGATGAGCTAGTAATGAAAAATGTACAAGAGGAAAGAAGGAATATAAGTGAAAGAGTAGATGTGACATTGATGCTATTTAGAAAGTGTGTGTGAGTTGTGTATGTAAGATCAATGTGAAGCTTAATGTCGAGTTTCCAGATGCAGTGAGCAGAAGGCTAACTCTATCATTCATGCAAGTTGATCAAGTAATTGTGGTGGACTCCTTTGTTGCATTGGGATTGTAGTCTCTCTATAACAAGTCTTCTTTGTATCTCTATGGCAGTGAGCCCTCCAGGTTGTAGCCCTATTGGACAACGAGTCCTTATTTCAGGCAGTGAGCCTTATCTCAGGCAGTGAGCCTTTTTGTAATCAGTTTTGATATTCTCTATAGTGTGAGTTAATCCTCACCATGGTTTTTCCCTCGTTGGGTTTTCCATGTAAATATGGTGTTATTGTGTTTATGTGTTGAATTTGAGTTTCTACATTGGCATTTGATGATTAATCATTTAAGCACTTTTAAGTATTATTTTTGATGATTGAATTAAAGGTGAAAATATATGACAACTGATTCACCCCCCTCTTAGTTGTCCTATTCAACATCCTAGACTAGCCATCTCCTACAAAATTGTCTTAGTTAAGAGTTTTTTTTGGAATTTGTAGATATTACTAGAGGTTTGTCAAGGGATTATTTCAGTCTGTGACACTCCTCACCAGTTTGACTAAAGTAGGAGCCTTTGAATGGACAGAGGAAGCACAAAGAACTTTTGAGAAGCTGAAAGAGGTAATGAGTTCTTGTATGGTTCTTGCAATTCTTGATTTCTCACTTCCATTTGTTGTAGAATGTGATGCTTTTAGTGAAGGAATTGGAGTTGTTCTTTCTCAAAAGGGACACCCCATATAATTTGAAAGTAGGAAGTTGAGAGCCAATGAAAGATTATATTCCATATATTCAACAAAGAGATGCTAGCCATAATTCATGCCTTGGAGAAATTCTAGCAATACCTGGTGTGTGGAAGGTTTATGGTCAAATCAAATCATAACAACCTGAAGTTCTTCATGAGTCAATATAATTTGAATGATAGGCATCAAAAATGGGTAAGTAAACTTCAAGCATATGATTTTGATATTGAATATGTCAAAGGGAAAATAAATATTGTGGCAGATGCACTCTCTAGGAGACCTACTCTATGTCATGTGTCCATCACAACAACAGACTGGAAGGAGTCATTCATGGAGGAATATGCTAAGGATACTTTTGCTACTAAAATTTTAGAAGGTGAAAAAAAGGATGACCAATATGTGGTGTTGGAAGGTTTGATTCTATTCAAGAATAGAGTATTCTCAGTCTCCAGATCCAAGGTGAAGGAAAATATGCTAGAAGCCTATCATAATGCACCTATGGTGGGGCATCTTGGATTCTATAAAACTTACCGATAGATCAGAGAAAGGCTCACCTGGAAGGGCCTTAAAGAGGATGTTCTCTCACAAATTAGGGAATGCATCACGTGTCAACAAAACAAGGGTGAACACAGATTTTTGGTCGGATTACTATAGCCTCTTCCCATTCTAAAACATAAATGGGAGAGTATCTCCATGGATTTCATCACCGAATTACCCAAGGTGCAAGACAAATACTACATTTATGTTGTAGTGGATATATTGAATAAGTATGCTCATTTCTTTACCATCTCTAATGACTATAAAGCTCCACAAGTTGCAAAAATGTTCTTCACAGAAGTTTTTTGGCTACATGGGCTACCCAAGAACATTGTAAGTGACAAAGATAACCGATTCATTAGTGTTTTTTGGAGAAAATTATTTCTTTTAATCGACACTAAGCTCACACCTAGCACTAGCTACCATCCACAAACTGATGGGAAAACCGAAATTATGAATAAATGGGTGGAAGGTTATCTAAGAAACTATATGACTAGCCTGCACTTTGCATGGGTCAAGTAGCTTTGTTTGGGAGATTATTTCTACAACACCACCCACCACATATTAATTGGCATGTATCCTTTCAAACCACTCTACATATATGATGCTTTGACCTTTGTGAAATTGGTTCTCACAAACAGTAGGGTTTTGAAAACAAGCAATTTGGTATAAAACAAAATCAAGAGATTCTAAAATCACTTAAGGATCACTTTTAAAATGCTCAAAATCAATAGAAGGTGTATGCAAATAGGAATGGTGCAGGAGCACCTACACCTCATCCTCCATTTTTGCTCATTTGATGGAAATTGGTGTTCATTAGAGTTAGTATTGGTCTTTTTGAGTATGTTTGTCTCTAATAATGTCTAACAAGATCATTAGTTATGGTCTAGGTTGAGTTTTGAGTTTTGAGTCATAATGTGCACAAATGCAATCTTGCACTAAAAGATGCTCTTGTAGCCTTTGAAGGCAAAAACATGAATTTGTATGTAAATGTGCAAGGTTGAGGGTCTTTACAATGTAATCAGGATATTTTCAAGCCTTTAGTATGGTTTTAGAAGTCATAAGTTGTAAATATGGTACAAAAATTTCAATACACTTGTAAAAGTAATAAATTGTGCAAAAGGATGTAATTAGGCCTCCAACGGTCATGGTGGTTTGAAAATCTGTTGTAAGGTAGTTGGTCAATTGATGGGAGTGGGAGAACCTTTAAAAGGCATGAGAACAATTCTTGTAAGGTTGGCTTGAGATTCTGAAGCATTGACAATAAGAAAACTCTGTATTTTCAACAAATTTCTAAGTTCTTTCTCGTTTTTACAAACCTGTACGAATCCGTACAATCTCAACTTGCAATGTAATCATTTATTTCTTGTGGTAGCCTGTATTAGCATTCTTCTATTTTAAGTGTGAAGGGATTTGGTAGTGTTTTGAGTTAGAAATCACTGTTTCTCTGAAAACAGACCGAGATACCCTATTTTGAGAGTTTTGTGGTAAAAACAATGTTTTAAGGGCCCTCACACGACTGTACCTATTGTGACAAGTGTGAAGGGTCCAAATAAGTCTGTATAGTATGTAGGATCCCAAGGTTAGAGTATTGGTAAGGAAACAAAGAAGGTGCACTTGCTGTTCTTGTTGTTTTGTTAAGGGAAACATATAAAAATAAAGGCTTTGTGTTGGATTTTTGAAAACTAGTGTTGAAATTGGTTATGTAATGATGTGGAAGGTCTGTGCAGGCCTAAATACAAATGTTTGATACCTTGGCTTAGATAATGGAGCCTGAAATTGTGAAGAAACATAAAACTCTAGGGTTTTGGGTGTGTTTTAGGGGGTTTGCTGGAGTAGCACCCTAGAAGTCTTGAATGTGGGAACAAGTTGAGAACTTTGGGATTATGGCACAATTTTTTTGATTTTCTGATGTGATTTTGTGTAGGGGAGGTGTTTTCAATATAGTTTGTTTGTAAAATAGGGCTGATCCTAGTAGCCCTTTCTCAGGCTAGTTTGATGATTCTTCATGATGTTGCAAAAAAACCTTAAATGTTTGGTTTGGGAATTGTATGGAGGGTCTGAGTGGATGCCTAAATGATGTTGAGATAGGTTTTTGTGTGATCAGATTGTGTTGGGTAGTTGAGTTGTCTTGCTGAGTCAATTGAAGGTTGATGTCTTGGTTGGCATATTTGAGAGAAGCTATATCAATTTGTCTCTTGGGTTACCATACCTTTGCATCAAGGAAGCACATAGAAAGGTCATTTGAAGTAGGGGATATAGTATTCATAAGGTTGCAACTGTATAGACAATCTTCCATCAAGAAATGTGGAGCAAAGAAGCTCAAGCCTAAGTTCTATGGGCCATACAAGATAATCTGAAAGGTTGGAGAAATTTCTTATGAGGTAAAAATTTTAGCATACATAAAAATCCACAATGTTTTTCATGTTTCATGTCTGAAGAAGGTTTTGGTATTGAATATATCTCCTATAATTGATTTACCTCCATTAGATGATGAAGGAAATCTCACTTTCATTCCAGAAGCTATGATCAACACCCGAGTCAAGGATCTAAGAAATAGGAGCATAAAAGAATATCTTGTTCGTTGGAAGAATTTTCCAATTGAAGATGCTACCTAGGAAGGGCCTAAAATTATAGAGCATCCAAACTTGTAATTCTTTAGGACAAGAAATTTTGGGAAGGGAGGACTTGTCATGTCCCTTTTTCTAGAAAGATAGTTACAGATTGGAATCCAAGAATCCTACCGCATTTCTTCATAGAACACCCTTCTGTCTTGTGATTTGGAACATATAATTTGTTAAAATGACCTCATATCATATCTGAAGCTCAAGGAAAAAGGATCATATATTGGAAAGATATCACCATCAAAAGATCGACATTTCAAACTCACTGTATCAGAGCAAGATCGATTTTGGGAATCCCTCTACATTCCTCCATAAGAGCACATTTCAACTTGTAGTTTGGAACATAAAATATATGATGATATTTGCACATAATATTGCAATCATAAGAGGAATGGATTAGGTAATAGAAAGATATTGCTATCAGAAGATGACTGTGCTCGACAACTGGCACCCACTTCAGCAGGCTTGAAGGATAAGACACCTTCAAATCATGCAACAACAATTGTGAAGTTTCAGGAAGAAGGAAAGGGCCAGGGAAGCATGTGGATAGGTCCGTAGGATGGCACACAAATTCTAAAAGAATCTACTTTGGCCTTAAGGCCGACCTAGTGTAGCATGTGAAATTCAAATATGGACTTTGGTGCCATTTTGGCTTTAGGCCGACCTGTTCCTTAAGGGAAATTATTAACATATAAATGTAGGGTCAATTAATGCATTAGGTATCAAATTAATATGTCAATTTTTTGTATTTTGGAACATGTTCTAAACCATTCTATGGACAAAAACCCATAGGATTTTGTGGTCATTGGACGAAAACCCAACGATCACTAGGATCAGAGGATGAAACCCCTTTGGTTCCTAAGGGAATTCTCACTCAAGGATTGCATCTAAGCTTCAAGGATTCTATAAGGAGTTGATAATATTATTGTTGATCTATGGTAATATTGTATATCATTCCAGATCATTGTTGTGATTTGTAATTGATACATCATATATGTATAAAATTTCAAAGTTTATCATCATATCAAGGAAATATATGTGCTCATATGTTGTTGTTCATTGAATTCAATCTGCAAATCAATATCTATGTTGAAATTATATGTTAGGGACATCACAGTAGCCGAAGTAGGTAGGTCATGAGTAGTTTTAAAGAGATCAAGTATGTTAGTCAGTAGCAATAGCTCAACCCTTTTCCTTTTACATGTGTACATATCATTACTTAAAATTTACTTTAGCTTAAAATATTATGAATGTGGGCCTAATTATTGATAGTTTTAAAAAAGAAAAATAATTTTAATCTCTCAACCTAATATACAAAGTAAGTTGGTATTAGCCATTAACCACAACCAACCATCCTTTGTTCATTTAAATGATTCCCTATGTATTTAGATTCTTGATAGATTTGTATTTATATATGTGGAATTAAAATTGGTTAGGAATTTTAATAGTATAACAAAACTAGGAAGCCATAATCTATTTATATTCAAGTTAGGTTTTAGAATGAATGGGCCTAGATGTAGATTTTGACTGAGGCCATACTAGTGTCTTTAAACACCTAACATTTTACAATTTAAATCTATGTTATTATTTCCCATAAATAATGTGGAATAATTATGTAAAAAGTATGTTTAAAATGTAGGCTATTATCTAGTTTAGGCATCAATAAATGGGTCATTCAAAATACACTAATTGTGTCCCTTATTGTTTCTTTCTTTTTATATTTCAATTTCTTCTTTGTATACAATATAATACAAATACTATGAGGAATTTAGTGACTATTCTCTATACAATATTTAAAGAGTTCTTCCCTAATTTGGGACTTGAAAGCTGATTAAGCCATGATTTTTGACTTTGTATTAAGACAAATACATTTAAAAATAATAAATACACATGAATGTGGGATGTTTGTATAACTTGATTCACAAGGGTTTGTTGTTAAAAGGTTCATGGTCTATACATAAGATCACAATTTGTAAGGATTTCTTTATTATATATATATATATATATATATATATATATATATATATATATTTGTACAATGTTTAATTTTGAATTTAAGTTGATAGATTAAAATAAACCAAAATATGTACTTTAATCATAGTATAAAATTTTATCAATCAAAGGAGATGAAATTATTAAAAATCTTAATCACATTTTTGGATAGAAATTAAAAATTAAAAAATAAAAGGATTTCATAGATGTATTTTATAAAATTTAATAGAAAATAAATTTCTTTTTGTTAGTAAACAAATTTGTCACTTCAGTTTAATACTCTCTTGCCCATGTCAATGACAATCTGACCAACAGTTGAGTCACTTGCAATGGTATTTGCAAGTGCTCTCTGATTATTTTACAAGGTGCAACTACCTTCGAATGATATGCAATGAATGAAAACACACAGTATGCTTTTAACCAAAAAGTAGAAAAGGAAGACTAACAATTGTGCATAACCATGACACAGATGCAATGGGTTAACTTCAGAATGAAGTGAATGCAAATAAATGACACAAAGTTCACATATCACACCCATGAATGATACTCAAGGAAAGAATGAACATCAGATCCCCTTTCAATAGATGAGTTAATTTGAATTCAAAGTTTCAGAAATGAACACATACACAGTTTAATATAATAGAATAAACACTGAAGAGTAATTACAAAGACTCAAAGTTCATTTGCAATCAAAAGAAAACATTAATAAATACACAGATTCAGAAATATCTCCTTTATTTCCTCAATGCCAAAACGTGAGTTCAAAGCCTCAACATCCCTGTACAATAATACTGTCATGAAAGAAAACTAAGCTACTCCTTCACTACTACATATAGAGGCGTTTTAAAACATTTTTTGAGACAATTTTTGAGTAAATTGTCTTAACTTGAGACAAAAAAAAGATTGTGTATTGTCTTAAATATTGTCTTTAAGCGAGTGTCTCAAATTATTGTCTTAAAAAATTGTCTCTATAAAGACAATATGAAACAAAAATATTTTTGTCTCTTTAGAGACAATTTCACTATTGTCTCTTTAAAGACAATAGTTGGGATTAAAGACATTGTCTCTCTAGAAACAATATGAAAAATGTATTAAAAAAATAAGCAATTTATTTTAAATATTTTTTTAGTATGGTTTTCAATATTCAATGTTCCCAGATTCTTGTCATCCTCCTGTTTGCTAGAATTTTTATTTTAATTTTTCAAATGTGGTGGAAAAATTATGACAAAAATTATCAATGGTTTTGAAGTTGGGAGCAATGAACAGTTGTCGAATACTCAGAGCATAATGTTCATAAAAAAAACAAAGAAAATAATGCACCCTAATCCAAATTCAGAAAGTTAATGCCAATAAGTATTTTTTTATTTATATTTTATAAAATTGTTTGTACAATCATAAGCAACATGTATATCATAACATGAAGCAAGTTGAACGACTATTATGACCAACCATATCTCTAAAAGCCAGTGGAATATACCCAACTACCGGCATAACTCTTTCGAGCATGGCAAGGTAGCTTGACAATGGATTGACTCAATTGTCTAGACTGGACAATTCTGCTTCACAATGGGAACCTTCTTCTTGTGTGCCTGTGTCTGGTCCTCTCAAAGGCTGATAACCTTTCATTGTAACAATCCACTAAATCATGTACTTTTTTATTGATGAATGATAAGATTTCCAAATCATCTTGAGCATAGCACAATCTTTCAAGATTTTGATACAATTCTGGAGGGAACAAAATTCTTCCTCTAAGATAACCAACAGGGTGAAAGCAAAATTTTCCTGCAAACAAACAATATTAGATTTAACAAGTAAATTCATTTGCATCATTCGTTTAAAGAACCGAATGGAAAACAGGAAAACAAAGTAGTGATAGCACCACGCTACACATGGCTAAACCCTGATGCTGAGTCTTAACATGCATTATGCAACTAATTCTTTGATGAAATCAAAAGTTGAAACCTTGATATATTTTCTACTGATATCAAATGCAACAGATACATCTCTAGATCTGGATGCAAATACTTCTCTGAGTGTTTCAGAGTTGCTATTACAGTGATAAAAGTAAAATATGAACTAGAAAAGAATTATAAGATAAAATTTCCATATAATTTTACCTATTCATCTAAAGTAAGCCCTGCACTCCCCAACAATGTCCTCTCCCATAACTCAATTTGTTTAAGTATTTCTTTCCTAATTTCAACATTTTCATCACATGTAAGGCACAAATGACAGAATTGCATATATCATGATAAAAATGAGAAAGAAAGTAAAACTTAAGCATTATAAATGCAGTAAGAGAGGTTGATGTTCCTTTTGAATTTTTTGCTTCCACGTGCTTTTTGTTTCAATAATCTATCAGCAGAAATTCACCAAATACACCTCCTTTTGCTAAAATTTTCTCCTAAGATCCAGTTAAATCAAGTCTTGATCTGATATAAGTCCTGTTTATAAAAGGACTTCCTAACTAACTTTAGAAAAGAAGCTCATATCTATCCATGGTTCTAATATTAACTATTACCATCAAAAGATATAACCTTCCTTCAAAACTCTCAGTTTTTCTATTTGTGAGTTGAAATTGAAATTCAATCTAATTATGTACAACATATTGCAAGGACAGCTTGAATGTGGACATTCAGTGGCTATTTACCTGAAAAAGATAAATGACAACATTTTGTCATGAATGTAAGTCTAAGATCGTATGTATGTCAACACTCAGTGACTATTTACCTAAAAAAGATAGATGACAACATTGATTGTTATAAATGTAGGTCTAAGACTTGATATAGCACGTGCCTGTAAAGAGTTATCCGAATTAAAATTATGACCATAATAGAGTTCACAAAACATAATAATCTAGTACAACCTGAATTGGAATAACAATAATGAACTGGTTTAGATAAATGCTTGATAGTAAATTTCTACCCAAAACAGCACCAACAACGCATGTGTTAAAGAATAGCAGCCTAGGTATATCAAGTAAAACATATTTCAAAATCTATGTCATAATCACCAGAGTAAAAGTCAGCAAAAAAGAAAAAGTTGTAACAATTGACTTAATAGTGTTCAACACATTAACTAATAATTTGAGATACGGACCAAAGACGCAGAGTAGAATAGAAGAAAAAATAACAAAAATGCACCTCAAGTTTGATGTTTTGCACACTTTGGCAGAATACAAAGACCACACAACGAATTGCAAAACAAGGAAACAAAAATTTCTTAATAAAACACTTTTTCATTGAAAAATTGCAGAAAATGATCAAAACAAGTATAAAATAAGATTCTTCTTCTTGGATTATTGATATTTAAAAGAAATAAATGCTCTTAACCCCAATTATCCTACAGAAAATTGATTTGGGAACAACTTGGAATTTAAAAACTTGGATCCTACTCACAGAGACTGGTATAGACAATCAATGATTAGGTGATGCTATTGTTATTTGATTCATATTCATAACGGAAAAACATCTGACCCCAAGACTTCAATGCAGTACTCTTTGATCTATTAAAATAACTACTCCACACCCTTATTACCAGCGACTATTTATCTAAAGCTTACCTCCATTCACAATAACATTGAGAAAATGAAAAACTTTCTGATTTGTCCATCCATATTCTGGCACTCTCATCTCAATACGAATAAGTTGAATCTAAAACAACAAAAACATGAAACCTTATTACCCAAAATAAAAATCTTTAAAATTTTAAATTGATCAATATCAATCAATTCGAAGAAAATTGTGTAATTTATTATTACACTATAAAAATTCAATATAAACTTTAATTTTTTGTTAAGCTAACCATAAAACTATCCAAATTAAAATTTCTTGGGAAATGAAATATAAATCTGTAAGTTCAATCGGGTTCTATAATCATGTAGTATTAGACTCTCTTGTGGCATCCACTTTTCCCTACCTTTTTTTATTTGTTTTCACTTAATTTGTGTTGAAATAAACTAGGATAAAATGATATAAATTTAAGCTCAGCTGTTAAATTGAAGCTAGTGAATAAATTAGAATAGGAGGTGAGAGTAAGAATCATGGTTTAGGTGCAATGCCAGAGAGGGATCACACACGTGCACATTAGAACATTGGTTGGTATGGGTGCTGATGAATCATTTGATCTAAAGTGTGATTCAAGGTTTAGATTATGTTTTAATTCTAAGCAAATTAGATACTTAGATTTGTTGTGAGTTCTTATAATGTAGTATAAAGATTTCTGATATCCTTATTATGTCTAGTATAAAAGTGTCTGATAAACATCAACAAAATAGTCAAAACTAACTTTGAAATGTCAATTAGGACAAACCAACATAACCAAATGTTGTGAACATCCGAAGTGAGTGAAACACATAAAAGCTAACTTCATAAAAAGATGAGATATGTGAACTTTGAACTAATCCTCTACTATTAGCAATCACACATTTAGAAGCTTTGGAAAATTGCAATCACCAGGACCAGAACCGGGGGTAAAATAGAAGAACCCGGTAACTTAGTTTCAAAGTAACTCTGCATATCTTAAAAATACTAATGAAACATCAATCTGAAAGAATATTTTCTTACTAAAATGAAAAAAACTTCCAAAATTTAAACAAAACACAAATATCTATTCCTATGAAAATTATATATAAATTTTAAATAACTAATTACTCTTTATTAATTATTTATAAGAAAAATTGAATCACTCCGCTGCTCTGACAAGTACCCAAGTAATCTATTCTCCAAATTAAATTCTACATAAACATATAACTTTATCTTCTTATAGGTAAAAACTAAAATGTGATGGCACAAAAGCCAGAGGCAACTATCCTCTTAATCTTCAGATATTCTGCAACGTTGTGGGAGGATCCCCATTATACTCACTTACATATTCTGTTTCTGAGAGTTAATCGTTATAACTCAGAAGTGTAAAAGCAAGCCGGTGGTTTGTTTAGATTAAAACACTATCATGTTTAATGCAGCCCCCGTATATAATCCATTCGATGGAACTTTGAAAAGGTTTTTAGTTCCTGAATTGGCATCTCCAAACTTCCACAGCCTTACTCAAAGGTATATCAAATCAGAGAAAGAGCGCTCATTTGGACATCCCCATAATCAATATGGGCATGTTTTTGAGAGATTCAGATCTCTGCAGCCAAAAGGAATTGGAATAACTTGGTATTGCTCGCCAGCAATGTGGATTTTTTCAGGTAGGTACATAAAAATAGACTAACGATTGCTAGACTACGCGGTTATCATAACAAGGACTTTGACAATTTGAAACCATGATTTTCATGCCTCTCGTTAGTTTGTACTAGCATAAAATTAGTGCCCTCTTTAGTAGTTTTGGGGGTGGATGTTCTAGCGTCGTCCCATTTTGTACTAAAATTATAGATGGTTTAGTGTCATATCTAGTGATTATTTCTTTTAAATGACCCATCCTATATGACTTCGGTAACCAAATAAAGAAAAAAATTATAGGAACGCTATCTCCCTGTAAAAGCCTGCATAAAGAAATACTGCTTGCACAAAATTCAAGTTTCGGGGAGATATATCCTTTTTCAGAATATAGGGTCGCTTGAGTTAACATTGTACTTGTTAATATATGTGATATGACATTCTAGCAGAATACAAGTTATTTATTATAAATTATTATGTCATTACTCTAATGATGGTATGATTTTCCAAATTATCTCTATCCTCCTAACCTGCTTACTTTGCTAATGTATGTCTCTGTGATAGGCTGGGAATCGTGGAATTCCTTTGTCTCTAATGTAAACAAGGAAGATAATTGTAAGGGAATTCATTCAACTACCTTTGGAAGAGAATATTGAGTACGAAGTGCAAGAGCTTGAAGGTTATGACGAGGCCATTGTAGCCTTAGAGGACCATATACTTGAGAATAGAAAAAAGAATTTTTGGCCAACAAAGCCATTTGATTTCAGGTAACTAAATATTTTCCAATTCAGGGATTCATAAGATCCTGAGATCTTGTTCAATTTATGTATAATTTAAGAGTAATTTAGTTGTCATGTGCACCAAATCTCTTCTTGAATTATTTAGGGAAAACTCGGCTATTTGTGCCATATAGGGGATCATAACGACTCTTTCAGAAACTAATGCTGAGAAATTTTTGAATTGATTAAAAGTTGATCGATCATGCGTAAGTTGTAACATAAAAAAATTCCAAAACTCTGCATCATTAGTAGAATTTTTCTTAGATAAAATTTTCACACAGGCGCCATTTGGCGTTGAAAAACTCCATATCTTATTTCAGATGTTAGATAGTCTTGATTCAGCTGGTGATGTTTAGACTGGAACGCATAGAGATTGTTAAATAGAGTATGGGGAGTAGAAAATAACATGATGGATAGACATTCATCTTCCATTACCGTGTGTTTTTTACTTCCAAGATCATTAAGACAATGCACTAAGTTGTTCTCATGTAAAGTCTCTTTTCACTCTATTGCTTTACTAAGTCTCTAATGGCTATAGCTATGCAAATAATATCTACTTCAATTCCCTTTTACAGTCCATTTCAAAATAATTACCTGGTATGGTACCTTGTTCTCATCCATCTAACCTTTATCACTTTCATTTTTTATCTGATTGTGTTGCACATTTGTTACTAAGAAGTTGTTGATCAATACGTTGTTGAAATCCAAAAGCTTGGCAATGCGGTTCTTTTCCTTCTATCAGGGAATGTTGGGCCGAAACTAGACTGTTTTATTAACATGTGTGGGAAAATGGCACAGGCAATATGATTGAATTACTACCCACCTCGCCAAGACCAAATCTCGTTTCAAGCATATTCCCTCATTCAGATGGACATGGTTTGACAGTGTTATTGCACGATGATGATACAATGTGGCTACAGATTTGTAAAGATGGCAAATTGATTCCTGTGTTATATGTAAAATTTTAGATCTTTTTCATCTTGTCTACTGTGATATCAGAAACAGACATGAAAACAAATGTGAAAAATTTGAAGGTTCTTATTTAAATTCACCATTATCATAACTGAATTGCTTGTGTATTCACGGTCACACCACCATATAATGAAATAATTAGGAAATATGAAACAAGAGTTGATTAATGTTACCTCTTCATTTCCATTCCTAGAAGTAATCTCATCCTACAAAATAGAACAAACATAAATCAATTTGAGTAGAGTTCCAGGATTGTCTAATTATGCATGCTAACTTGTAAAGTAGATAAAGATGAAAATAAAGAGAACCACAAGGATCTAACAAATTTGGAGTTATAAAAATCTACTTACCACTTTCCCTCATACCAGTATGTAGATGTCACTAGCTGCATCACTTTGAATAACAATGTCCTCTTTTGGAGGGGAGTAGTTTAAGGAAAATCCTTAAACTATAGAAAGTACTTTCAACTTTTCTCTTGTACCAGCGATTAGAAAGTAAATGAAACACTATTATACATAATAGTGTCAGTTGAGAATCTATTACACAACCATCAGGTTTGAGGGAGCTCTTATGCCACCCCATAATTTGCTTGATTACATTTTTGAGGAGCTTCTAATAATGGAGATCTATTATCAATTTCTGCACGATATACTAGGAATTTTTAGGAGTAAGAACATCAGTGTTTCTCCTAGATTATCAATTGTGGTAGGTACATGAGTTTTAGCGGTTTCCATCCATGGAGATCAAGGTTGTAGGTGTTCTAGATTTTCATTTGAGACCAATGTCTTTAGGCCATGTGATCCATCAAGCAAGGTCAAAGGACATTTGAAATTTCAATCTAGATCAATAGGTATATTGTTCTTCAGATAAAATAATACCACTGTATGTACCTTTCCAAATGAAAACCAACTTCTATTCCTACCTAACGAACACCTTTCCTTGGGTGATCATAAATTGGGCTTGATTTTTATTATATGCCAAAAGTAACAACAGGATGAAATGGACTTGACTTCTATTATTCACCTTGAGTAAAATGAAGCATCTTGTATCCCAATATTTCATTCCTCATTCCATCAACCAAGCAAAAAAATTGTGTACAAAACTCTTCCTATTTGATTTTCTTAACTGAAGAGCGAACACCCAAATTAAAATATTCTCAATATTAGAATTTAGAACTAGCTGTAGGAATTCTTTGGTGGACCAATTATGAGCATGTGATTCTTAAACTAGCTCTCAACTTCAAGTGCACTGATAACTGTGTTATTTTTGTAAAAGGGTCAATGTCCATCTTTCTCCGCCCAATTTATTTCTTATGTCAAACAATCAAATGTCACAACAAAGTTCTCATAATGTAAGTTAATATAGCCATATACTTGAACAAATAAGAACCAATTTTTGTCACCGAGTTCATCATGCTGTTGTAACATTCAAATCTTTCCCCACCATCATAGCCAAGTCTATCCTTCATAGTAAATCTTTACTCACTATTATAGCCAAGTTTAAAATGTTGTACCAAACTCTGTACCTTAGATCTTCACTCCTTTAGATTGACAATGAAATACTTCTAGAAAAACCTGTGTATAATTTGATATAAACAGTTTTTTCCACAAAATTTTCCTGTCCTAAATTCTGCCAATATGGAAGTCACTTCATAAGGAAAATAAACTGGAATCTTGATAAAAAATATGCATTTTTATTAAAAAAAAAATTCTGGTTCTCATGTAAAAATTGTCAGTAACATATGCTTTTGCTTTACTCCATTTATTAAATGCATCACAAATGATCATGCACTTTAAAACTTAGCCTCAACTACAATCTATTGCAATTATAATTAGCCATTGCAAAATAATTGTCACCTTTCAATTATCAATTGGCATGTTGCCAAATAACTTGATCTGTCCAGATCCTCCTGTTGTTAATTGTTATTTAGTTATTGCCTAAGCATACAATACCAAGATAAACCACTAAACTTAATAAATATTTTGCAGCCAAAATTCTTTATAGCAGAAAGCTTTTGCAATAAGAAAGGTAATTTGAAAAGAACAAATACTTTTCCTATGTGTCAAATTGTCAAATTCTTTAGAGTCAGTATTAAAAGAAATTGAGTTAGAGCCTTAGTGGAGTCCTGCCAGATAAGCCAAACACCAATGAAGGAACAAAGATTTGATTACGACTGGCAAGTGACAGTGATTAGCTAAAATACAGCTAACAGATTTTCACATCTTTCAAAATTAACAATTTTTTTCCACAAACTTTATGAGATTCATGAACTAGCTGTAGAAGAGATCATAGCAAGCTAATGTCTAATGGGCCAGACTCTTAAATTACTTTATTGGATGAAAAAATCCAGCATGTTTAATACTCAATTTCATAAGATTTCCTTAGCAATTTAAGAGAAAACAGATACATAACCATCCATGTCATGATCTATTATCATTTTGGTAAATGACTGTTCTGCATTTTCTTACTAATCTTATTGTATGACCTTTTGGGGACCTTCCAAATTGATTAGAGTTGCAGTTACTATATTCTTTGCACATTCATGTGTGCTAATGTAGTTATCACATGTTAGGTTGCATTAATTAGATTATCTAAATCTGACAATTAGTGCTTGATATAAATGGCAAATGGTTTTCTTTTCTTCTCACAATAAGTGGTAACAATGAAAACTATAGCTAAAGATGTCGGTTTGCACTCCTTGCTTCTTCCACATTTTTTGGCACTGAATTTTTCGATTATATGCCCTCTAAATTTGCTCCATTCTAGCAACACTCTCTGACCAAGAACAATGCTTGAGAGAAGGGATGCCATTATTTGTGCAAGAAAATATTTTTAAGCACAACATTGTTTCAGCTTTTTAATAACCCCAAAATAGAGTGCCTACTGCTGCTACCATTGTCACTAAAGATGCTGGTTTCTACTCTTGAATGTTGCTTGGCAGGTGATTGTGAGGAATAGTGACAAATAACAAGCTTTATTTTAAGACAGACAGGTCAGCCCTATTCCTGCTAAAAGAGCAGGCCAGCCTTGTTTTATTTTGCAGCCGATTGAGGACTAAAATCTGAATTTAACCCCTGTTTTAGGTGCCTAGATCTGATATTGTTGGTTACTTCCATTAGCATTAAAGGCCTCAAGTATTACCATGTCCCAATCAAGCCTCACTGGACCTCTAAATTTATCAACATGCCAATTATAAGATATAGTCTAAGTTACCGGGTTCTTCTATTTTACCCCCGGTTCTGGTCCTGGTTCGCTCCTGGTTCGGGTCCTGGTTCGGTTCGCCTGTGGGTTCGACCAGGGTCCTTCATTTTTGGGTCTGGTTCGCCCAGGCAGAACCCAAGAGAACCCGGGCAGAACCCAAACAGAACCCAGGCGAACCAAGACAGAACCCACATGCCTAGGCATCCAAAAAGTGGTTTTTTGAGCATTTTTAAAAATATTTGGTATCCAAAAAGTGGTTTTTTGAGCATTTTTTTCCAGTTTGATAGATATTCTATTTAATCAAACTTAACACAAGACGGAGGTAGATGGATTGACACAGCTAAGAACATGCATATATATCATTGGCAAGCAAAACTAAATTATTTCTGGCCTCATATAAGACTGGTTTTTGCAATATACTATGCTCAGAAATTAATATCAGATTACAACCAACTCAGGAATTGTTTTAGAACTTAATGACAATATGTTTTCAATAGAATGGACTATAGCAACAGGGCCTATGCTTATACACTGGCTATTCAATCTGATACAAAGTATTTCCTGATGCTCCTTTACAAGCTTACATTAAACTCAGACTTAGAAAATAGAAGCAACTCAGATTATTTCTCCAGCCATCAGAAATCAGACATCTGAGAGAACGACCAGACCTGGTATCATCATGCCATGCTGGAAAAGGTGAACAGCAGCAACATAATTCAAGTTTATATGAATGTTTTAAATGACATTCAAGTTTATGGTGGTTTTGTTGTTTATATGATGTTATGTGATATTCTAATCCTAATTCATGCTTCTAGGCTGCATATAACGAACCCAAAACGAACTGAACCCACCCCCAAAAAAATTTAGCTGAACCGGCGAACTGAACCCCCGAACCCGAACCCGAACCGGCTACTTAGGATATAGTAGTCAAAGAAATTAAATTCAATCAAAGTCACATCAATGAGAGATAAAGTTTCAGGAAACCATATTATTTAGAGAACAGCTGTCAACACAAAAATTAGAGGTACCTAGATGACTTGTATTTTAGTCTTTATCTTGCCATTTACACAATGACATTGTCGGCTCAACCAGAATGAGCAATTATATTCCTACGTAGGAAAGATACTAGTCAACTATCCAAGGAAGTCCACAATATACTTCATAGCAGACCAAAAATCATGGAGCAAAAGACAGAAAATATGCATGAGTTCTCAAAAGTCAATTCTGAAAAAACTGAAAAATGCATACTGTCACAGCTCTGTAAGGCTTGATAATAAACAAGGAATGATGGCATGGAAGGATCGCCTTTATACAACTGTGGCGTAGAAAGATCTTTCATGTACAATCTTGATTACCAAAAAGGATCTTCCATGAAATGGAAAATCTGACATATACTCAGTTAATAATAAATATCATCAACTGGATGATACTAACAATCTATAGTTGATGATATCAACTGCATTCATGATATTAACAGTGTATTTGATGATATAAACTGATTTCCTCTTAATAGTGTGTCTGGTTTTAGTTAAAATGGACAGTATAGATTGTCCAATTCATAAAGGATCATACATATTCATTGTGTGTTCCATACAAGGTTATTTCAAAAGTTGCACAGGCTTTTCCTAAAATCAAGGAGCCAAGAGTAAACAAAAGCTCTCGAGTAAACAAAAGATTCTCAGATACAAATACTATGATAATTAAGATTTAACAGAGCACATTAAAAATTGTGATCTAAATTTGCAACCTAATACAAAAGCTTGAATTGCTTATAATATTCTTTGTCAAAATCTGAGTGTTGATATGAATTTATCGGCAAGATATGGCACAAATATACCTGCAATAAAATTAGCCCCATGATAAAGAACCTAAACTCATCCTTAAATTGGTTCAACGCTTTTTGGAATAAGAATAACGATACCAATATCAATGGAGGCACATTAAACTTCCAGATATAGGATTCTAAAAGCATATACTTGTATAGAATGCCACACATATTACAGTTCCTACTGAATTTAGCAAAAATTGAAGTTCCAAGTTACGCAAATCTAACTAAAAACGCTTTTGCAACTAAAAAATTGTAAAACGTCAAAACACCTATCCACAAATCTTTTTATCTTCAAATTTGATGCTATGAGAAATATTAATTTTGACAAAATGGGTCATGGAGAAATCGATTTGTGTTTTATAATCACCTTATTATTAATAGATTACAGTGACAGTAAGTTCTATTGGTCTATTAAACAAGACGTTAATTTTACAGGGTAAAAAATTTAGGTTAAAAATAAATAAAAAACGTGGGGCACACCTGGTTTGTTGCTGAAAGGCCCTTCGTAGAAGCTTTATTACTGTCGCTTGCCCAAGACCCACTCGGTCGTGACTTGCTCTGAGCTTCGCGCCCTTTTGATTTTCAGAAAAGCCCTTGTGGTTATTGGAAAACCCCCGTTTGTTGTGCTTCCTGACCGCTGTCTGTGCTGTTCACTTTTCTCTGCCATGCCTCTGTTCCTCGCGCCTCTGTTCTTTTGTTATCTGTTCTTTGATTCTTCTCTGGACTGTTGTGGTTGTGGAAAGTTATTCAAAAGTTCCTTTGAAGACAACACCGCGGCGAGAATTTGTTTGAAAGCGGGGGAAATAAACCTAAAAAAAAATGAAAATGCATGTGAATGTCGAAGGAGGGAAAATGAGGGGGGAAATAAAATTTTATTGTCTTAATTTAAGACAATTAGAAAATTAAAGACAAAATTAATATTTTGTCTTAAATTAATGTCTTAAAAACCCCCTGTATGTAGTAGTGCTTGTTCTTGAATAGCTTGAAAAAAGATAGATCCCTTAACAATGCCTTCCTATTTACATTTAAAGACTCCCTTCCGGTAAGACCTTTTGGTTCCATAACTGATTCTTGAATTATATTTCGAAAATAAAATATAGAACCCTTTCTTCTCCTCGTGAGCTTGATGTCTAACTGAATTATAGATGTAGATGAAAATAGCACTACAAGAACCATTTCACTCAAATAACTCAGTGATTAATTTTGTTATTGTCACATTAATCAATGGTGTAGCTAGAACATCCTTCCAAACAATGCAGTGACCATACATCAGAGCGATGCATGAATTCCATCCAAGTACAATAGCTTGAAATGAAGCAGTATTTACATTTGAATATACCCAAAGGATTCCACATGATTAGAGCTACTATATAGTCACATCCATCAATAATTTCTTGAACCTCCCCTATGCCCTTTGGAAGTACTTTACACATCTTCAAAGACAAAAAGTTTACCAAGAAGCTCAAATTTTGACTGCAAAGCTTTCCCCAATCTGTCTTACAGGTTGCATAAATTTCAAAGATGTCAATAATGATAATGAATAGTATTAGCCACTGCTTACACTTGAGTGAAATATGTCAAAACCGATGCTGCAAGAGTTGATTGCTCGGGAATCGATCTATGAGGGGATTTTAATTGGACTCATTGTACTTTTCTTGCATAGCCATATAACTGCAACCCATTTAATTTGACCTCTGGAGAATTGAGCTTGATCCAATCAATACGCCTTTTCGAGATTGGGTTGTCTAACTGCATTAACTTGATTTTTTTGTGTGTTGTTGATGTCCTCAGATCTATAGCATGCACATTATTTCAAACAATTCTAGTGCCTAGTCGATGCATCCACCACAATGGTTGCCATTACAACCTATAACAGAATTGTGCTATCCTTTATGCTGTGATGAATGCCAATACCCTGTTCTGAAGTTCCCATTTTGCACAGGTTAGGAGGCCATGCCCAAAAGTTGCAGAGTTTGGAATTTCACCCACCAATTGCATTTTCTTGAATTTTCTAAAGCCTTTTCATCATCTCCATTTTATGCAAATATTGAAATCGTTTCATTCCATGTGACGTGTCCACTCAAACAAGCTGCAGCCTTGCATTTTTTTGGAAGCTTAAAAACAAACCAACTTTATTCACACCCTGCGATCTCATCGTGCTTCATCTCACTAAGGCATTCATTCAAACAATAAACATTCTTTGTTTATTCTTGCATAGTAGATATGTCGACTAGAACATTCTCAAGTGTAATATCAGACAGAGATTTTCATCCCTTTCACTTTCGATGCATGTTTTTGCTTCTAGAGTCCTTGTGCATCAATGGATATTGACCCCTTATTCCAAATTACTGTCAATGGCACAAACAATGCCATGTACTGTATTTTTCTCGAAAGGTTTTGATATCGTTTACAATGTGTTACGTGCATCCTTTGCGATCGGTGCATTGTGAGGTGTTGAGAGTTTATTCTGGCATTTCACCAAACATTTTTGTTACCGTGCTTCTATCCACTGGATTATGCATGCCCCATTCATGATGTCGGTAGATCGGCGATTTTAAGAACTTTCAAACCTTCAGTTAAGAGTTTGGGAGTTTCAAAAACTCCTGACTCCCCGACTTCTCCATGTTTCAAAATATTCAATGTATCGTCCCTTTTGGGAAAGTCTTATACTGCTCGACAGAATCTTCTAAAGCTTTTACATTATGTTTTATCAGTTTGGAAACCATTACGAGTATGGTTTTGATAAAGCATGTCGGGCCTGATAGTAGTTTCATAACCTACGATTATTTCTTTTTATCACTCGTGCCAATACTCGTGCTTGAAAAGGGCATGACAGAGGTTAATTAAGCGATGGTTTTGAAATCATCGCTAGCAGCCACAATGATTTATCAAACCATTTGTTACAATACAGTCTCCTTCATATCCCAGACACTTTAATTAGCTCATGAGACTATGAAAATAATGAAGGTGCTACACGATAGAATCTCTCATACATCCCCGAAAGAAATCTTCCACGGGCATTATTCGTGATCAAAATGGCTCATAGTCAACAAAGAAACATTATTCTCAAACACCATAGATTTGAAAAACGTCTCGACAGGGATAAAATTTAAATTTTTTGATGATCAAATTTGGGGGATAACACTTTTAAAACTAATTTATTTGAAAAGCCTGTTTGAATTAGTATAGATTTCAATGTAAAGCTCAAAATCAACATCTAACAATCCACATGAAGATCTAACAATTTTAATAAGTTTATACATTTTCTATAAAACTTATGGCAAAATACAAAAGATTAAAGGTTTAGTTACATAAATAAAATATAAAACCCTTACCATGAATGATTATTGTCAAAGATTAATGGAATGAGTTAGAACTATCTTAATGCAAAATTATTCTTGTAAAGTTTCCCTGCCACAATTTGTAAAATTTTCTTTTGAATCCAAAGAGCCACAAAAGACCCTTTTATCTTCCAATTTTCTCCTAAGGCATCCATGATGGAGTAGAAGATAGAGGATACCACCTAAAAGGAGTCTTCAAATTTGGAAAAAACAATAAGATATATTATTTATTAGATTTATTTTTTCACAAATTTTAACTATGACAATAAAAACTTGAACTTATCAATGTATAAGTTGATAATCCAACCTCACAGATCCCAATGAACACCTGCAAGCAAATAATCTGTCACCAAAGGAGATCAAGAGACACAAGAATGGTGCTCTGCAAACATGAAGCAAAAATGCATTAACCAAAATTAGCTAATTACAAAGAGATCAATCTTTAAGAAAGGAGATCGAAACCCTAAAGGTGAGAACCCTAAGATGAAGATTAAATTAGCATGTGACAAGTTTCAAGATCATAATGAACGAGATGACATGACTAATTTAATAATGCAAAATAAAGATTCTTAAGTTTAGATTAAGTGAAATAAAGTAAGGGTGACTTAATTAATTAATCAACATGATTAAATTAATTAAGTCAACTAATCCTAATGAGGTACCCATGTACAAATATAAAAGATCTCTCACAACAGGAGAAAAGGAGAAAACCTCGTGGGAAAAACTCCTCTCCAAAAGAGAGAAATACATGTGAAGGACTAAGAAGCCTCCAAACAAGAATGAAGGATGAAGAAGCCTCCAATCAAGAAGAAATTATCCCAAAAGATAGGAACAAAGGAAGAACATGGAAAACATCATTGAAGCATGAAGAAACTGCAAACACTATCGTAGAATGACTGTTAAAATGATGAAAAAAAAACCCTCTCCTAAACAAATGATGATCAGGATCAAGAATACAAGAATCTACATGAGTGCCTTCAATGACACTACTCAAATCCAATGGCAAACCAATGCAAAATATTAGGAACTCGAAGATAAAGATGGCACAAGTACCAAAATTATGAAGAATTGATCAAGTGAAAAATGGAAGGTCGCCTCCAGAAATATGAATGCAAGAGTGTCTATATGGTAAGTTCTCCATCTCACCGAAATGCATGGGTAATCAGCCACTGCATCCACCTAGTACATAGGAATAAATACTGTAGACATAGCTCACTCCAATGCGAAACCAAGGAAGCATTAACACCAATAGTAGAAACCCCCCCATAATGTTGACAAGGGAGAGGTATGACAGGTACACTAAAATTGAATGCCTAAATGTAATGCATGATAAAAAATCAAGAAAATCTGAATGTGCAAACATGAAAGTACACACATATATAAAGGGTGTGAAAACAAAAGTCACACACACATGAGAAATGTATGAAGGCAAAACAAAGGCAAACATCAACCCCCATGGCACTTTATATCATAGTGAAAGTACAATAAGGTACAAAGTGATATGCAAGAATCCTAATACTACACACACAAAGTTGAGGCACTTTATTTCAGTATGTTTACAAATGAAAAATACATGCAATGTGAGCCCATAAGGTTCAGAAAGGACTACAACTGAGAAGAAAGATTTTTTGAAAAAACCAAAAATCAAATCTAGAAACCACCTACACCACTGCAAAGAGCTTGGAACCAGCTAACCGATGATATCTCGTTTGCCCATTTTTGACATCGTATGCAAAAGTTATGTCGAAAACACTAAAGGCAACTCTAGAAAATAAGATCTAACTTTGACTAGAAATAACAGGGACTTGAGAAAAAATCTCCAAAAAATACCTACACCACTGGAAAGTAATCTGAGTCCTCTTTTTGACGATATATCGTTTGCTCAATTTTGACATCGTGGGCAAAAGTTATGACCTCCTAAAGAAAACTACCCTCAAAGGGCAAAAAACACAGTCACTACATTAAATTTGACAGCCATATGGCCGTTGCAGAAAAACTGGTAGCTTAAAATTGACGGCCAAATGGCCGTCACAATATTTGTGCAATTTGTCTTATTTTAAAAAAATAATAAAAAAGATTTACAATAATAAATTTTTTTTAAAGAAGAAAAAATTAATAAAAAAAATTGAGGAAGGCTGCCGGTGGCTGGAAAAGCAACCGGTCGGCGAAAGAGCACCATCGACAGGGGAGGGCCCACACGACCTTGCCGTGCAGGCCTGCCGCGACAGGGTACCACGTACCCTTGCTTGCCGTTCAAGCCTTCTATTTTTTTTTTAAACAAAATATTTATAAAAAAAACTTGCAAGGTTTTTTAAAAAACCTTTTTTATTTTTTGTTTTTTTGAAAAAAAAAAATTAAAAATATTTTTTTTGAAAAATTTACCTTGGAATGCAAGCAGGCAGTCGTATGGGGCCATACAACATTTTTTTTTTGCCTCAAAGGTCAACTGCTCAGATTTCGATGATTTTACAGTCGATCTCAAGGTTTTTGGCCATTGCAAACGTAATGGTGAGATCCATTTGGGCTCAAAACGCCCCAAAAAATTAGGCACCTCCTAGATCTAGCAAAAAATCCCTTCAAACCCTCATAGATTTGACAAACAGAAGCCAAATTTAACAAAACAAAGGTCAATCTTGACTATTCCGGCAACTGGATTCAATGGAGAGGTCTGATTTGACCCTAGATGCATTGGAAAACTACTTCAAGCAAAGATCTCACAAAAAAAAAATAAAAAAATTTGTAGATCTAGAGCTCTGATACCATGTAGAAGTTGATAATCCAACCTCACAAATCCCAATGAATACCTGCAAACAAATAACTTGTCACCAAAGGAGATCAAGAGACACAAGAATGGTGCTCTGCAAACATGAAGTAAAAATGTATTAACTAAAATTAGATAATTACAAAGAGATCAATCCTTAAGAAAGGAGATCAAAACCCTAAAGGTGAGAACCCTAGGATGAAGATTAAATTAGCATGTGACAAGTTTCAAGATCATAATGAATGAGACGACATGACTAATTTAATAATGCAAAATAAAGATTCCTAAGTTTAGCTTAAGTGAAATAAAGTAAAGGTGACTTAATTAATTAATCAACATGATTAAATTAATTAAGTAATTTTAACCTATTACTCTAACAATCAAGGAAGTACTCAATTGAGGGATAATCATCAAGAGAGAGTGAATTGAATTCTACTTTTAATTTTAATGCATGAAACTCATTAATGGTGTGAAATAATTCATCAAATTTATCTCATGCTTCTTTTAATGTGGTGCACTCTATAATACAAAACATTAAATTATCTTATACATGTAATATAATCATCCCAATGGCTTCATCTAACTTGTTTTTGCATATAAATTTTTCAAAAGCCTCAATTAATTAGTAGTTTTTTATCCAAAACTTTTTGTGGTCCTTTAGATTGTAGTAGTTATCTTATTTTTAATTTCCATATGTGATAATTGTGTGGAGCAAGAAGCTAAATGGTCTTGAGTTTTTCCATTCTAGCAACAAACACCAAGAGAAAAAGATAATGGGTACTTAAATCATACCTTACATCCCCCCAAAATAAAGTAATGTTGTAATTATAACCTCTTAGAAAAAAATAATATGCACTTATGTGTAATTTTATAATAGACAAGCTTAAATTGACTATTTATAACACATGGTGATTTTATAAGTTTCAAAAAAGATTAGCAAATAGTAATTTAGAGGTTACTAATAGATTCCTTGCAATTATTTGATAAATTTCAATTTTTTCATAAGTTCAATTCTGTGAGAAAAAGATATGCCTACTATAAAAACAAGGTACAAGAAATGGATCTAAGTTGAAATTATCGATCGTTAGAGAAGAATCTAGAAAAAATAGATGAAAAATCATTAAGAGTTCAAAAAGGGTTTTCCAATGCATATAAGATGTCAAAAAAATACCTCTACATGCAAAACTTATTCTAATCTCAAAAAATGAACTTCCTTAAGCAAAAGAAGTGGTCCTTGGGGAACTACTGGGGTGGCACATTGGGTGGATGGCCACTAGAAGAGTGAAATAGAGGATAGGGAGGCATGTTTCTAGTTAGCCACCTAGGAGAAAAAATACAAATTGAGTTGCTTATAGGCCATAAAGTGAAGGTTGAGCACCCTAAGACTAACCATGACCAAAGATTACACTTTTTGATTGGGGGTTGTGTTGTGAGTTGACAACCAAAAATGGATGGGGCCAATAGGAAAATAGTATATTCATACAAATATTTGATATTGTCCTATGTGGGGATATGTGTCCAATAAGATGCCTCATGTACACCTACAAGGGTATGACAACAAATCTATGGATACAAAGGTTTGAGGATACTATGCACTACACAAGCAATTAATAAAAAAACTTGGAGTTAATTAAAATAATACCTTAACACTAGATTCATTGAGAGAAGCCTATTGAGAATTTTAACTTGTATTATAGTCAATCAATAAATTAGGATGAACCAAACTTAAGATTATGAATTAAAAAATAGTGAAGATAACTTACCAGTTCTATCTAGCACATACAAAATTAAATGGAATAGTATGCATACATAAGACTACACAAGAATCAAAGATTTATGTGGGAATACCTTTTGGGAGAAAACCCACTACCATTCATAATTATCTTGTTCAAAATCAAAATAGATTCAATACAACAAGGTCTTTGGACTTTTATAGTGTCTCAATCTACAACACTTCTTCAATAGTTGCTAATATTTTCTTACACCAATAATGTACAAATGTATTAATGTTTGTTCGATCATCTAGTATATGTAACTATAATCCAACCAACTTATGGAATATCAAGATTCATTTAACTATAATCCAACCATACACAAGGTTAACACACCACAAATAACACCAAATGAAATATCTTCATATGAGCAATCACCTAGTATACTTTGTCATTGTCACACATTATGAATTAATAATTATAACCTTTAGATTAATAGTGTGTATACATGCTTGTACTATCCCACATAAACATAACTTTACTTTTTACTACTTATATGATACCTTTTCCCATTTCCTAGGATATTATCCTACTCTTAATTTTGCTACATGATCTTTGGTTATTCTATAAGAGCCCTTACATCACTACTCATTGTTGAGAAAATGAGGAGAATATAGTTGGAACAATATATCAATCTCTAACCCAATATTATATTGGTTGAGATGAAAAAATTAGACCACACACTATGAATATTTGTGATTATATAAAAATCTAAAATGTTCCTTAATCTTGAAAAGTCATAAAGATACCCATCTTCTTCATCATGCTTAAATTAACCGCTTAACATGCTTTATAAAAATAACTTAGATGATGATGCAAGAGGGTAATCCCCTCTACATCTAACTTCAAAACATGACACTCACTCACAAAAAAATGATTGCAACAAACTTTAATTTTATTAATTCAAATTACAAATTATAATAATTGGCCTTTCATGGCCTCACACTTTTTAGACAACTATTCTACCCCTTCCTTTATTTAGGAACATAAATCTCCCTCATCTATCCCTCTTCCTCCTCCCCCTTCTCCTTTGCTAAAATCAGACCCACACGACCGTTGGCATTTCATTGGTTCCAATTGCTTACCCACCTATTTGTAATTGACTATAATACCAACCTACAACACCATAGGTGGTTTACGCGTTGATTGCGGGGTGGTGGTATCCCCACACTACTACAATCCTATCCAATGACCACCATGGGAGTGCGGTTTCCTTGCTATACCACAAGTTGATTAGGTGACCACCGTAGGGGTGCGGTTTCCTCGCAATACCACGAGCTATCCATTCTAACTAGTACAAGGTAGTGATGCCTAAATAACCACCCAAATTTAACCTGCAATACCATAGGTAATTGATATTTTGACTACGAGGTAGTGATTAAGGGCTAAATGAACACAATATACCCCACCAGCCCGCTAAGAACAAACCAGGCACTTGTGGGGGTGCGATAAGTCACCCTTTTGACCCAAGATGAAAAATGATTATCATCGTTGCTGGTGAAGGTTGATACTTTCCATTCTAGTCGACATCTATGCTAAGAGAGGCCCAAATAGAGCCAAATAAAACCAAAACAAAGCAACCAAATAAAAATCTTTTTGGGTGATGCGGATTGCCTATTTGCCTAGGATTCTCCTGCATTAGACATGCCGAGTAGAAAGATTGTGAGCATAGGCTCACAATGGAGGAGTTGAGACATAGAACCACTCTTTGAGATTGTAAAAAATCTGCAGCGTACTCCCTCACTATATCTGTTGTTGAAAAATTAACCTTTCTTTCACCTCTTCCAACATCTCTCTGAAACTCTCACCATCTTCTTCCAACAACACTGCACCCTCTTTTTCTTTCCCCTCATGGACTCATGTCCATCATGAACCATCCTCCTTTGCCAAACGCTTTCCACACTCCTCTCCTCTTCCGTGAGTTCAAACCCATCTGTAATTGTCCACCTCCACCAAAAACAACTTGTAACATCTTCATCCATCTTTACACACAACCACACACCATCTGCAACATCTATTATAGGCTCTAGTTTTGTATCCAACTCTTCTTCTACCATCTTATCTAAAAAAAATTATCAATAAAAAAAATTGTTTTATCTTTGTTTACAACTGCAACTTGTATTTCCTCATCTTTCGCTGCAATGTGCATCTTCTCATCTTCACCAACTACAAATACATCCTCTACTGCTGCAATCAATTCTTCATTTTCTTGCACCTTCGTTCTTTCTTCACATACCTCCCAAATATTTTCTCTTACCTCTTCTCCCTCCCACCGTTGCAATTTCATCATCTGCCAACATCTGCAATCTCAATTGTATCTTCATTCTCGGTAGCTACAAGCTTTTCCTTCCACTCATCCTCTATCACCACATCTTCAACAACAAATATTCTTCAACCTTCGCAACCTCAGTTGCAATCTCTTCTCTTTCCTCTTGATCCTTTTTCACAAGGACCTCCTCTTCTTTTTCTTTAGTATGCATACCTGCTGCAACCATTTCCTTCTTCTCTGCATCCTTCAAAAGATTCTTAGCCACTTCTTTCTCACCTACTGCAACTTTGATGTTTCTTTCTTCTTTAATACACTCATTAGTGCATATTGATGCAATTTTCTTAACCACTTCCTTTGGTTTATCCCATAATAGATTCAACACATACTTCTTCCCATCCTTTACTATGCTATAAGTATTTTTGCTGCTATTATGTACAACCTCCTATCCCAAAGCCAAGGTTGTCCCAACAAAACATGACAAACATCCATGGGTACTATATCACACACAATTTCATCCTCATATCTACCAATATGAAAACTCACAATGCTTTGTTCAATTACCAAAATTCAATGACCTTCTTGCAACCAAAAGACATAGTATGGCTTCAGGTGTCTCATCCTCTTCAAGTTCAGTTTCTCAACCATCTCCAATGCAACCAAATTATCTCTCCTATCACTATCCACCATTACTTTGCAACATTTTCCACCAGACTTGCATACAGTCTGAGACACATTACTCCTTCGGGTGGGTTCTTGTTTCACTTCTTGTGGCTTCAAATATTCCTTCTTCATCCATAAAATTTATCCATTTCCCCAAGACATCTTTCCAAACAAGTATGACACACTTCCTATCTGCAACCACCAACAAATTTTAATCAACACTCACTACCTCTGCAAGTTCCCCCTGTAACAAACTCTCACCACTATCCTCTACCCAATAGCATTCTGAAAGATGTACCCTCACGATCTCTTATACCCACTTCCTCTCAGTGGAAGAGATTTTCACACCTTCTACCCAACCTCATATTTGTTAAAGGATAGTCAACATGAATCCCATGGAACCACTGGCCTCTCAAGGATTCTTCACTCTTCACAAAATCTTCATGCACAGTCTTGGTGGATACTCTCCACGCTCAAGATCACCTACTCTAATACCAATTGATGAAAGAGGATACTCTCCTCTGCAACTAACTTCAAAATACAACACTCACTTAGACAAATGATTGCAAAAAACTTTAATTTTATTAATTCAAATTGCAAATTACAATAATTGGCCTTTCATGGCCTCACACTTTTCAGACAACCATTTTCCCCCTTCCTCTATTCAAGAACAAAATCCTCCCTCGTCCATCCCTCTTCCTCCTCCCGCTTCTCCTCTGCTAAAATTAGACCCACACGATTGTTGGATTTTTTTTGGTTCTAACTGCTTACCCGCTTATTCATAACTAATTGCAATACCAACCCGCAACACTACAGGTGGTTTATGCATTGATGTGAGGTGGCAGTATCCCCATACTCTTGCAAGCCTATCCAACGACCACCGTGAGAGTGCAGTTTCCCCACTATACCGCAAGTTGATCAAGCGGCCACCACGGGGGTGCAATTTCCTTGCAATACCATGAGCTGTCCATTCCAACTAGTGTGGGGTAGCGGTGCCTCAATAACCACCCAAGTTTAACCCACAATACCATAGGTAGTTGATATTTTGACCGTCAAGTAGTGGTTAAGGGATGAATGAACACAATATACCCTACCAGCCCGCTAAGGACAAACCAAGCACCTGCAGGGGTGCGGTAAGTCACACTTTTGACCTGAGATGAAAATAATTTTCACCATTGCTAGAGAAAGTTGATCCTTTCCATTTTGGTTGACGTATGTGTTGAGAGAGGCCTAAATGGAGGCAAAGCAAACCAAAACTGAAGCAACCAACTAAAAATATTTTTGGGTGATGAGGATTGCCTGTTCCCCCGAGATGCTCCTGCATTAGATGAACATAAAACATCAAAGAGATAAAGGTTATTTCACCATAATAATGTAGCAACAAGAATGACATAAAAAATATAACAAAAGAAGATCATCTCACAACACAAGATTTTTGTGGAGAAACCTTTGTAAGAAAAAATCCACCAAGAAGAGAGGCCAAGCATACATATTATCTTCAAATGTATGAGACTACAATACATCCATTTTCATCACTCTTTATTTGTCTACAATCTAATAACACTTAGTTACCTGCAAACCATGATACAATACTATTATCCAAAGGTGTCAATTTATAGGAAATTTGGTGTGAGAATACTACTGTGGTATCTCAAAACAAGAAGCAAATACCACCTCCAAAACCATATGCCCCCTTTAGTGGTCCACCTATAAACATAGTTAAAAATAATAAATAATCACATGGCCTTCACATGGATGCCCAACCCATAGCCCATCAAAATTGGTCAACTTTAAGTGTTTCATTACTCTTGACAACTTTGATGACTAAAACCCAAAACTTGCAAACCTAGGTGCCCAACACAAGATAACATGCAATGACATATGTCAAGATGTATAGACATGCAATTTTAGGCAGTCCCTACCCAAAAATTAGATGTCTAGATGGAATATTCTCTCAATATACTTCATAACCATCACTGAACATGTGTCCACCTCTATAAATGCACGTATTCTAAGGAACATGGAGACACATGAAAATGACTTAGGACTGTAAGGTGAATGTCACCTATCCTAACATTCTCCCACTTGATATTATGTATTGTAATTACATTCATGGGGAAACATATATAATGATTAAGTACAATGATCAAGGCCCATGACCTTCCTACACTAACAAGGGAAAGGCATCCCTTAGTCAAACACGTACCAATTGATTCTTCAACATTATTTCATGCACCAACAAGATACCTATAAAAGCAACCATGATAAACACCATCTCAAGCAAAAAATCCTCACATGCCACCCATGAAGAAATAAAGAAGATGCTAAGGTGAATCATATCAATTATAACTAAATCATGCACTAATCTATACATGAACACAATCATCAAATTCAAATGGTAAAAAATGACTTTGAGTAACTGCCACGCTCATACCACATAGAATAACAACCATAATAATTTCTAACTTGTCCAATCTAACTATACCTCGAAACTAGGGTAATCAAACCATCATAAATAGAACTTCATGCCATCAACAAACCAACCTAAAACTATAATCAATTATTTGTATATCCATCCTCCTATATCAAATGAAACATACTATTGTCACATGAAATTGTACCTTGGTAAACATAATCCCAACATTCCAATGACACAACAAAAATAACCTCAAGGTGTGGGACCTTGCAATTGAGGTTAGATCTTCAGAGAAGGCCAACTTCCTCTCAAAACTAGATGCAACAATATTGGTACAACCCAACACTGGATAAATCTACACTAACCCTAATCTATCAAATTGTAGAAGGAAAATGGAGAAGAGGATGCAAAAAATTAGAAATAAAGTTGATGCACCAAGATTAGAAATATTTCTTCCTACTTGTGATTGCACAAAGTATTAACAAAACCACTGAAGAAGCTTACACAACTCCCTATTTTATCAATTTTATAAGAAAGCATGAAGGTTGGGGTCTGTAAGATCATAAAATGGGTAGAGATTACCCACAATCAACACTTACAAAAAATTCGCAAAATCATACAATCTACAAAAATGATAAGATTTAATGCATGTATAGAGGTATCAAACAATACATAAGAAACAAGTATTTAAGAGATGCAAATATAGTGATTTTATTAACATAGAGGTATGAAAGCCAATTTTACAGTTATAGAATATAAAAATAGCTTGTCTACTAGAGAAAATCTAGGGAAGAACCCTTACAATGAGCACAAAAGTTCCTTATATCATCTATAGGTCATAGATAGAGATAGGACATGTGACTAGGTAGGAAACCCTAGCCAAAACCCTTATAAATTAGGGAAAACATGTGTACTTCAAATATCAAACCAAAAGCTTTCCATAATGGTCTTGACATCATAGACATGCTTCAATAATGATGAATCCATGAATGAAGATAAAAAAATCCACAAAATCTGCAGCAAAAACAAAACTAGGGATGGCCCTCTGACATTAAAGTGGTCTACAAACAATAAATGAAGGATGGGAACCATTTTTTCCACTTGCATTTGGTATAAAATCCATTTGAAATCATTCATGTAGATCTAAGAATTAGATCTATTAGTTGGGGAAGTCACTACAACATTAATGGCGTTTTCATGAAATTTTTTTAGGGTTGTTCAAAATTTTGCGTGGGGTCCGCAGTCTTGAAAGGACTAAAGGTGAAAAGAATGGGAAATAGGGAACAAAAATATACCTTTGGACTTTGGTCCAAAAATCCCTTCAAGACTTGAAGTCCCGATAGGTCAAAGGAGGAAGTGGAGATCGAGAAGAGAAATAGACATTGGACTTGGTCCAAATGTCCTTTCAAGACCCAAAACTCTGAAAGGACCAAGGCAATAGGAATTTATGGGGTGATAGGAAGTTTTGGGAAGACAAGAACTTTTGGGATTGAAAGTTTTGATGAGACCAAAAGAAAAGTAGGGATCAGGGATAAAATGGACATTAGAATTGGTTGAAATGTCCTTTCGAGACTCGAAACTCTGATTGGACCAAGGTGATAAGAATTTTTGGGGCAGCAATAACTTTTGGGACTAAAAGTTTTGATGGGACCAAAAGAAAAGCTGGGATCGGGGATAGAAACAGAGATTGGACCTTAATCCAAATGTCCTTTCAGGACTCAAAAATCTGACTAGACCAAGGCGACATGAACTTGGCGACAGGAACTTTCGGGATTGAAAGTTTTGACGAGACCCAAAAGAAAAGCAAGGATTGAGGGTCTAGAAACGGACATTGAACCTTGGTCCAAATGTCCTTTTGGGACTTGAAACTGTGAAAGGACCAAGGTGACAATAAATTGATGACAAGAAGTTTCGAGGCGACATGAACTTTTGGGATTGAAAGTTCTGGCAGGATCGAGGACAAAAATAGACATTGGACCTTGGTCCAAATATCCTTTTGAGACCCAAAACTCTGAAAGGACCAAGGTGAGAAGAAGTTCCAAGGCGATAAGAAATTTCAAGATGACAGGGACTTTTGAGACTGAAATTTCCAATAGGACCAAAAGAAAAGTGGGGATTGAGGAGCAAAACAAACATTGGAATTTGGTCCAAATTTCCTTTCGGGACCCAAAACTTTGAAAGGACCAAGGCAACAAGAAGTTCCAGGGCGACAAGAAGTTTTGGAATGACAAGAACTTTCAGGACTAAAATTTTTGACAGGACCAGAAGAAAAGTGGGGATCAGAGACAAAAACAGACATTGGACCTTGGTCCAAATGTCCTCTAGAGACCTGAAACTTCGACTAGACCAAGGCGACAAGAAGTTCCGGGGTGATAGGAACTTTCAAGATTGAAAGTTTTGACAGGACCAGAAGAAAAGCGAGGATCAACAAAAAAAATGGACATTGGACCTTGGTCAAAATGTCTTTTTAGGACCCAAACTCCAAAAGGAATAAGGCAAAAAGAGGAAGAATTAGCCATCTTTTGAGATTTTTTTGAAATAAGTATTTTATTGCAGCTTGGAAAAGGCGTAATCCAACTACCAGAGGGATACTTGAGCATGATAAACCATTTGGGATCTCTCAGATCAGTTTTAATTAATGGATCACGCCATAAAATAGGGTGGGTGGCACAAAGTGTCAACACATACCAATACACAAATGACCATGGAAAAGGCCAAATAAGAAAAGAATACATCAACACTGAAGATAGCTATGGATATAAACAATCCACATCTAAGTCATACCATTGCAAGAAAATGGGTAGCTAATCCACAACCTTCATAACTCAAAGATCCCAAAATAATGAAGCATGGAAAATCATGACCATGTCAATAGCCTTTAAAGCGAGATATCAAAGAAGATAACCTGCCATTTATGCCTAAAAACTCCCACTACATGGGCAATGCCAAATTTGAAAAAAAGAGATCAAGACATACTAAATCTACCTACAATACTTCACATAAAGGATGTGGCTAACGCCTCTATTACACAGTATTAATGAACCATCAATGATATGCATAAAACATCTCTTATTATCATTCTCCAAAACATCTTGAGAAAGAGAGAACCTACAAATCAAATCATATCCTTGTACCACACTGACATGTACCAACTTGAGTAAAGTAAGATATCCTTCAACATATAACATTCAAAATATGATGGAAACTAGAAAAAATAAATGTAAACCTCTCATACAAAGCAAATCAAACTAGCTAAACATTCCCATAATATAATAGAATATTATTAAAGCCACTAACCATTTTCTATACTTCTAACAATTTTTTTAGAACTAGTTATGTCCCTCAAGATCAAAAAACAAGGAGAACAATAAAAATCCATAAAACCATGCATCTTCTTCTTGAAAATTCCTCTAAGCAAGACTAACTCATATAAGAATACAAGATACAAATTAAAGAATGCATTTGATATTTAGGTGGACAATACCTCTCTGATCATTCAACTGTCAAGTAGACTTAGAGTGGGATACAAGATTATCCTATGCATACACCACTAAGCAATATAAGCTTACAATAAAGATAAATCTTTTCTTTAGGTCCATAATGGATACATCCATTCTAGGTATTTTTTTGAAACCTTATCAAAATGTAACCATATTAACACATTTATCTCTAGATATAAGAGATATCTAGACTAACCCAATTCTCAAGATTTAGTATCCATGAGCATCCACCAATCAATCCATGCCAACTTCAAATGCAAACCTATAAAATTATGAAGCTCCTAGCAAATGATTAATACTCAAAACCAAATAGATCCAACAAGACCATTGTCAAAGTTTTAATTATAGAATCAAGAACAAATCATGATATCATGATATATCATCTCCTCCTAGGAGATCACATGAATTGATGCACATACATGTTCTCAAGAGAACATATATTATGTCAATACTCAAATTGATATATAGAGTACATCAAGACACAATACCAAACACCTATAAACTAATAATTATTTGTCAAAATTGACAAAACATACACTTGAAGCCTTACCAAAGACTCCACTAATCCTTCATGGAAAACCAAAATGTCAAAATTTCTTCAGACAATATGAAGAATAAACATCCTCTATTTATAGAACCAAAGATGCCAATAAACTCTCATTGCATCATGAAGGAAAAATCCAAGAGATCCTTATGACACCAACAACTATTTCAAAAGACCATCCATCAAATCAAATATTATCCATTGTTCACTACATATTGCAATGACAATAACTTAAAACCAAAATCTTGAAGCAAAGAAGATAAAACATACTATGTAATTTGATAAAACTCCCACTAAAAGTGATATTGAGTTATACATGGAATCATGACCAATATCATTGTCAAAAATCTACTAAAAGTGAACATATATTCTTATGCACCATAGACTATTGTTATAGATTTAAACAAACAACTATATCGGTACTCCAAAAACTGAAGCAACCAACTAAAAATATTTTTGGGTGATGAGGATTGCCTGTTCCCCGAGATGCTCCTGCATTAGATGAACATAAAACATCAAAGAGATAAAGGTTATTTCACCATAATAATGTAGCAACAAGAATGACATAAAAAATATAACAAAAGAAGATCATCTCACAACACAAGATTTTTGTGGAGAAACCTTTGTAAGAAAAAATCCACCAAGAAGAGAGGCCAAGCATACATATTATCTTCAAATGTATGAGACTACAATACATCCATTTTCATCACTCTTTATTTGTCTACAATCTAATAACACTTAGTTACCTGCAAACCATGATACAATACTATTATCCAAAGGTGTCAATTTATAGGAAATTTGGTGTGAGAATACTACTGTGGTATCTCAAAACAAGAAGCAAATACCACCTCCAAAACCATATGCCCCCTTTAGTGGTCCACCTATAAACATAGTTAAAAATAATAAATAATCACATGGCCTTCACATGGATGCCCAACCCATAGCCCATCAAAATTGGTCAACTTTAAGTGTTTCATTACTCTTGACAACTTTGATGACTAAAACCCAAAACTTGCAAACCTAGGTGCCCAACACAAGATAACATGCAATGACATATGTCAAGATGTATAGACATGCAATTTTAGGCAGTCCCTACCCAAAAATTAGATGTCTAGATGGAATATTCTCTCAATATACTTCATAACCATCACTGAACATGTGTCCACCTCTATAAATGCACGTATTCTAAGGAACATGGAGACACATGAAAATGACTTAGGACTGTAAGGTGAATGTCACCTATCCTAACATTCTCCCACTTGATATTATGTATTGTAATTACATTCATGGGGAAACATATATAATGATTAAGTACAATGATCAAGGCCCATGACCTTCCTACACTAACAAGGGAAAGGCATCCCTTAGTCAAACACGTACCAATTGATTCTTCAACATTATTTCATGCACCAACAAGATACCTATAAAAGCAACCATGATAAACACCATCTCAAGCAAAAAATCCTCACATGCCACCCATGAAGAAATAAAGAAGATGCTAAGGTGAATCATATCAATTATAACTAAATCATGCACTAATCTATACATGAACACAATCATCAAATTCAAATGGTAAAAAATGACTTTGAGTAACTGCCACGCTCATACCACATAGAATAACAACCATAATAATTTCTAACTTGTCCAATCTAACTATACCTCGAAACTAGGGTAATCAAACCATCATAAATAGAACTTCATGCCATCAACAAACCAACCTAAAACTATAATCAATTATTTGTATATCCATCCTCCTATATCAAATGAAACATACTATTGTCACATGAAATTGTACCTTGGTAAACATAATCCCAACATTCCAATGACACAACAAAAATAACCTCAAGGTGTGGGACCTTGCAATTGAGGTTAGATCTTCAGAGAAGGCCAACTTCCTCTCAAAACTAGATGCAACAATATTGGTACAACCCAACACTGGATAAATCTACACTAACCCTAATCTATCAAATTGTAGAAGGAAAATGGAGAAGAGGATGCAAAAAATTAGAAATAAAGTTGATGCACCAAGATTAGAAATATTTCTTCCTACTTGTGATTGCACAAAGTATTAACAAAACCACTGAAGAAGCTTACACAACTCCCTATTTTATCAATTTTATAAGAAAGCATGAAGGTTGGGGTCTGTAAGATCATAAAATGGGTAGAGATTACCCACAATCAACACTTACAAAAAATTCGCAAAATCATACAATCTACAAAAATGATAAGATTTAATGCATGTATAGAGGTATCAAACAATACATAAGAAACAAGTATTTAAGAGATGCAAATATAGTGATTTTATTAACATAGAGGTATGAAAGCCAATTTTACAGTTATAGAATATAAAAATAGCTTGTCTACTAGAGAAAATCTAGGGAAGAACCCTTACAATGAGCACAAAAGTTCCTTATATCATCTATAGGTCATAGATAGAGATAGGACATGTGACTAGGTAGGAAACCCTAGCCAAAACCCTTATAAATTAGGGAAAACATGTGTACTTCAAATATCAAACCAAAAGCTTTCCATAATGGTCTTGACATCATAGACATGCTTCAATAATGATGAATCCATGAATGAAGATAAAAAAATCCACAAAATCTGCAGCAAAAACAAAACTAGGGATGGCCCTCTGACATTAAAGTGGTCTACAAACAATAAATGAAGGATGGGAACCATTTTTTCCACTTGCATTTGGTATAAAATCCATTTGAAATCATTCATGTAGATCTAAGAATTAGATCTATTAGTTGGGGAAGTCACTACAACATTAATGGCGTTTTCATGAAATTTTTTTAGGGTTGTTCAAAATTTTGCGTGGGGTCCGCAGTCTTGAAAGGACTAAAGGTGAAAAGAATGGGAAATAGGGAACAAAAATATACCTTTGGACTTTGGTCCAAAAATCCCTTCAAGACTTGAAGTCCCGATAGGTCAAAGGAGGAAGTGGAGATCGAGAAGAGAAATAGACATTGGACTTGGTCCAAATGTCCTTTCAAGACCCAAAACTCTGAAAGGACCAAGGCAATAGGAATTTATGGGGTGATAGGAAGTTTTGGGAAGACAAGAACTTTTGGGATTGAAAGTTTTGATGAGACCAAAAGAAAAGTAGGGATCAGGGATAAAATGGACATTAGAATTGGTTGAAATGTCCTTTCGAGACTCGAAACTCTGATTGGACCAAGGTGATAAGAATTTTTGGGGCAGCAATAACTTTTGGGACTAAAAGTTTTGATGGGACCAAAAGAAAAGCTGGGATCGGGGATAGAAACAGAGATTGGACCTTAATCCAAATGTCCTTTCAGGACTCAAAAATCTGACTAGACCAAGGCGACATGAACTTGGCGACAGGAACTTTCGGGATTGAAAGTTTTGACGAGACCCAAAAGAAAAGCAAGGATTGAGGGTCTAGAAACGGACATTGAACCTTGGTCCAAATGTCCTTTTGGGACTTGAAACTGTGAAAGGACCAAGGTGACAATAAATTGATGACAAGAAGTTTCGAGGCGACATGAACTTTTGGGATTGAAAGTTCTGGCAGGATCGAGGACAAAAATAGACATTGGACCTTGGTCCAAATATCCTTTTGAGACCCAAAACTCTGAAAGGACCAAGGTGAGAAGAAGTTCCAAGGCGATAAGAAATTTCAAGATGACAGGGACTTTTGAGACTGAAATTTCCAATAGGACCAAAAGAAAAGTGGGGATTGAGGAGCAAAACAAACATTGGAATTTGGTCCAAATTTCCTTTCGGGACCCAAAACTTTGAAAGGACCAAGGCAACAAGAAGTTCCAGGGCGACAAGAAGTTTTGGAATGACAAGAACTTTCAGGACTAAAATTTTTGACAGGACCAGAAGAAAAGTGGGGATCAGAGACAAAAACAGACATTGGACCTTGGTCCAAATGTCCTCTAGAGACCTGAAACTTCGACTAGACCAAGGCGACAAGAAGTTCCGGGGTGATAGGAACTTTCAAGATTGAAAGTTTTGACAGGACCAGAAGAAAAGCGAGGATCAACAAAAAAAATGGACATTGGACCTTGGTCAAAATGTCTTTTTAGGACCCAAACTCCAAAAGGAATAAGGCAAAAAGAGGAAGAATTAGCCATCTTTTGAGATTTTTTTGAAATAAGTATTTTATTGCAGCTTGGAAAAGGCGTAATCCAACTACCAGAGGGATACTTGAGCATGATAAACCATTTGGGATCTCTCAGATCAGTTTTAATTAATGGATCACGCCATAAAATAGGGTGGGTGGCACAAAGTGTCAACACATACCAATACACAAATGACCATGGAAAAGGCCAAATAAGAAAAGAATACATCAACACTGAAGATAGCTATGGATATAAACAATCCACATCTAAGTCATACCATTGCAAGAAAATGGGTAGCTAATCCACAACCTTCATAACTCAAAGATCCCAAAATAATGAAGCATGGAAAATCATGACCATGTCAATAGCCTTTAAAGCGAGATATCAAAGAAGATAACCTGCCATTTATGCCTAAAAACTCCCACTACATGGGCAATGCCAAATTTGAAAAAAAGAGATCAAGACATACTAAATCTACCTACAATACTTCACATAAAGGATGTGGCTAACGCCTCTATTACACAGTATTAATGAACCATCAATGATATGCATAAAACATCTCTTATTATCATTCTCCAAAACATCTTGAGAAAGAGAGAACCTACAAATCAAATCATATCCTTGTACCACACTGACATGTACCAACTTGAGTAAAGTAAGATATCCTTCAACATATAACATTCAAAATATGATGGAAACTAGAAAAAATAAATGTAAACCTCTCATACAAAGCAAATCAAACTAGCTAAACATTCCCATAATATAATAGAATATTATTAAAGCCACTAACCATTTTCTATACTTCTAACAATTTTTTTAGAACTAGTTATGTCCCTCAAGATCAAAAAACAAGGAGAACAATAAAAATCCATAAAACCATGCATCTTCTTCTTGAAAATTCCTCTAAGCAAGACTAACTCATATAAGAATACAAGATACAAATTAAAGAATGCATTTGATATTTAGGTGGACAATACCTCTCTGATCATTCAACTGTCAAGTAGACTTAGAGTGGGATACAAGATTATCCTATGCATACACCACTAAGCAATATAAGCTTACAATAAAGATAAATCTTTTCTTTAGGTCCATAATGGATACATCCATTCTAGGTATTTTTTTGAAACCTTATCAAAATGTAACCATATTAACACATTTATCTCTAGATATAAGAGATATCTAGACTAACCCAATTCTCAAGATTTAGTATCCATGAGCATCCACCAATCAATCCATGCCAACTTCAAATGCAAACCTATAAAATTATGAAGCTCCTAGCAAATGATTAATACTCAAAACCAAATAGATCCAACAAGACCATTGTCAAAGTTTTAATTATAGAATCAAGAACAAATCATGATATCATGATATATCATCTCCTCCTAGGAGATCACATGAATTGATGCACATACATGTTCTCAAGAGAACATATATTATGTCAATACTCAAATTGATATATAGAGTACATCAAGACACAATACCAAACACCTATAAACTAATAATTATTTGTCAAAATTGACAAAACATACACTTGAAGCCTTACCAAAGACTCCACTAATCCTTCATGGAAAACCAAAATGTCAAAATTTCTTCAGACAATATGAAGAATAAACATCCTCTATTTATAGAACCAAAGATGCCAATAAACTCTCATTGCATCATGAAGGAAAAATCCAAGAGATCCTTATGACACCAACAACTATTTCAAAAGACCATCCATCAAATCAAATATTATCCATTGTTCACTACATATTGCAATGACAATAACTTAAAACCAAAATCTTGAAGCAAAGAAGATAAAACATACTATGTAATTTGATAAAACTCCCACTAAAAGTGATATTGAGTTATACATGGAATCATGACCAATATCATTGTCAAAAATCTACTAAAAGTGAACATATATTCTTATGCACCATAGACTATTGTTATAGATTTAAACAAACAACTATATTAGGTACTCCAAAAAATTATTTTCTCATTGTAATAAGCATACCAATGTAATAAAAGTGACCAGGAATAAGGCCTACCAAATAGAATCCATGCTAGAAAAAAATTACAAGATCTTCACATATGTAACATCTCAAAGGAGAAATGCATAAACAATGCTCCAATCTCAAATAACTAAATAAATAGATTCAACCCTACATTAATAACATATAAATATAGATAACCAAATATAACATGTAGATTTCCAAGACTCAAACATCAGGATCAACACTGGACCTAATTTTCCAAACAAACCCACATAAGAGTTGTAGATCAATAAGAACCCTCCGAGCAACTTTATAAATCTATAATTGTTTCCATCTCGTCTGAATACAATCTTTTCAAATATATACAAACCACAAATTTTGGTTAACATGTAAAACCTACAAAATCATCTCTGTAAATCTAAATCCACTTATGCATCCAAATATTTACATCATAAAATATGTCATCTTAAACAATGGACTACCCCAAATCTAAAAACCCATAGCTTTTAGAAATAGGAAAACTACAAAACCTACCAAGTTGTTCAAAATAATTTAGGTCATAGAATGACCAACTTCACAACTCAATGAAAAAGATAAAATAGGTTGTCCATAAGCTTACAAAAAATATAAATCACAACTTCACAACCCACATGCAACTAGTGGCTAATCATCCAATGCTTTAGTCTAACTAGGGGTTAAAATCATGAACCCAACATAAGCACCCCATACTTTAGTCCAAAGAGTAGATATTTTCACATTTGAATGAAGGGAAAAAAGCAAACACCCAACATGAACACCCTTTCACTACACATGACCACAAGGAAGAGGAACATAACCACCATGCAAGAGGAGAGTGACATAATGCCAAATCGAAGTTCTAGATCACCACTATGCAAGAAGAAAACACATGACCAAATCCATGATAAACACTCTTGAGATTCAAACACCCACCATAGATCCCATTGACTATATTCATCTGAAAGTTAGATTTCACGACTTTTATTCTCATATATCTATAAAATAATTATAACACACAAAAAATACACTATATTCCACAAGCCTCCAAAAAATCATGTAATTCCTTCTAACAAATTTCCACAAACTTCTTATAAATCAAAGAAAAGGAATACCCAAAACCAAATTACCATGAATCCTTCACATGCAAAGACATGCAAGTAACATGAAAAATCAGATAAGTACATGCAACTCACATACAAGCCATATAAAAAAGTGGTGTAGGTAGATGAAGAAAGAAAGGAAAAAACAAAGAAGAGATAAAAAAATAGGGTAGATCATTTCAACATATTTGAATTTTCTAAAGAGATAGAGAATCATTCCACATCATCTACATATAGGCCATTGGATGTTGGTGAATATTACATTCAATAATGCAGATAATTGTGGGATTAAAACTAAGGAGAACATGATCACCTATAGAATCAACATTCTACCCAATGATGTTAGAAACCACCTTAACAATTTAGATTTTAGTAAAGAAGAGGGAGCATTATTTTTTGGAGTACCTTGTGATAGATTGATCTTGCATGTCATAGATTAGTTCCATTTGTCAAGTTGAATCTACACAAATTTAGACCAATCTTGTGGCACTTGGATATGGACCACAATTTTTTTAGTCATTTAAAATTCTAAGCATACCAAAACATGAATTTCTAAAGAATTGCAAACCGACTCTATATGACATCATAATTATTTTGACATCTTTAAAATTAAATACATGTGATTCCACATGTAGTCTTTAAATATTTATTATAATTATTAATCCAACTTTAATTTATTTAAAATAGTTTGCACCTATTAGTTATTTCTTAATAAATTTAAATTGTATTTATGCAATACAATTATATTCCAAAATTTAATTTGAAAACCTAAATAAAATCATTTTTTATAAATGATATATAATTTTATTCTTTTATATTAAAATATCAAAACTTAGAAGACAGACATAAATCACACTCCATCAAATTAATACCAAAGCCAAAGACAAACAAGAGTGATCAAACCACTAAATCACTATGAATTCTATTTTGTACTTTTCGAAAATAAGAAGACACCTCATTAAAAAGGATAATTTTCTTTGGTCACACCATTTTGATTGTGATCACGTCTCAAAATGAAGATTATTATTATTTTCCTCTTCATCTACATAAGAAATTTTAAAGAAAAATTAGAAAAATGATAAACATCCATGACAAACAAACACTAATTCTCTGCATGCACACCCATGGGAATGAATCTAATGGCTAGAGGTAGATGAAGAAAGAAAGGAAAAAACAAAGAAGAGATAAAACAAAAATATGATAAAATAGAGATTAAAAAAACTTGCTTTCAATATTGCATATATTAATTAATTCATATATAGTAAAAACCATACAAGTCTGATCTATAAAACAAAGCTACTACTCTTTCATACAAACCCCACAAAACATTGCCATGTGGTTTGGCTATTACCTCGCTCTAGCTGTAGCTATACTTCTACTTTATTTTTTACATATATTGTCCTTTTAAAATTGCCCCTGTTATATATGTCTGGACTCTTCTTTTCATTTTTTTTTATATTTTATATGGCCTTCCCTCTATTCATATGCTCAAAATTTTTGGGACAACAACAAAAACAAAAACATTAAATATGCTATGATGTGAAGATCTATAATGAAGATTATATATATAGTTTTGTTTATCAAAAACTGTCTTGTTTTGGAGTGAGTAGGAAGGCATGCAAGCTGCAGGAGAGGTTGATTAGAAAGCAAGCAACAAAGTATATAGAGACTTAAATTAGGTATTTGAAGATTAACTCAAACGTCCCCCCTTAATCACAACTGTCGATACCTAAATTGTTTCGTTGATGCACAAAAATTTCCTTTCCTAGCGGTTTTGTGAATATGTCCACAAATTGATCTTCTGATCTGCAATGTTCCAAATAGATTTCTCCATTGTTAATCATCTCCCTTATGAAATGATATCTTGTGTCTATATGCTTGCTTCTTTTATGAAAACTGGATTCTTTGACAATGCTATGTCTTAGTTGTTATCACAATATATCTATGTTGCCTCTTTTTGTTCATGCTTCAAATCATTCAACATTCTTCTCATCCAAACCGCTTGACATGCTGTGCTTGTTGCTGCTACATACTCAACTTCAGATGATGAAAGAGTAACAATTGGTTGTTTCTTTGAAGCCCATGATGCTACACGTGATCCAAAATGATAAACATAACCAGAAGTGCTCTTCCTATCATCTATACTCCCTACACAATCACTGTCAGTGTATCCTATCAACTTGAAATCACTTGTGTTTGAGTAAAGAATTCCATAGTTCCTTGTTCCACTAACATATTTCAAAATCCTCTTTCCTGCTTGCCAATGCCAAACTTTTGGAGACTCCATGAACCTTGAAATGAGACTAACTACAAACATTATGTCTGCCCTTGTGGCTATTAAGTACATAAGGCCGCCGACAAGTTTTTTGTACAAGGTTGGATTAACATCTTCTCCCTTGTCATCTTTGCTCAATTTCAAACCTGTGACAATAGGTGTTGGGGTTGCTTTGCAATTCATCATATTAAACCTTTTCAAAATGTCATTTGCATATTTTGTTTGAGAGATGAATATACCATTTTCATTTTGATTCACCTTAATGCCAAAAAAGTACTCATTAAACCCAAATCAGTCATCTCAAATTCTTTTTTCATATTTGATTTGAACATGTTAGTTGATAGATCACCCATGAATACCAAGTCATCAACATATAAACAAACAATTATAATCTCACCTTGCTCATTCATTTTGGTATACAATGTAGGCTCACTGTTGCACCTATTGAAGCCATTTTTCAAAAGGTAAGAATCAATTCTACTATACCATGCCCTTGGAGCTTGTTTAAGTCCATAGAGTTCCTTCTTGAGTTTGTAAACCTTATTTTCATGTCCCAAAATCTCATATCTAGGTGGCTACTCCACATAGACCTCTCCTTTTAAAATGCCATTTAAGAAAGCCGATTTCACATCCATTTGATATACTGCCCACTTGTTTTGAGCTGCTATGGCCAATATTGTTCTCACGGTGTCTAAACGAGCAACCAGTGCAAATGTCTCATTGTATTCTATCCCAAGTTGTTGTGAATATCCTTTGGCTACAAGCCTTGCTTTATAATTTTGCATATCACCATTTTCATTCAATTTGGTTTTGTAAACCCTCTTCACTCCAATCACCTCTTTTCCTTGTGAAAGATTCACTAACTCCCATGTTTGATTCTTTTCAATAACATATATTTCTTCATCCATTGCATGCATCCATTTTCCCTTTTTAATAACATCTTCGAATTGGATCTTCAACATGTGAATATAAAACAAAAAGAGAAGTTTGACTTGCATTATTTTCACCATCATTTTGCTCATAAATATCTCTTAAACTTCTAGTTTTTTTTCTCCTTAAGCTTGCTAGTGTGGGGTTTGACATGTCACTTGAACTTGTTGAATGTGGAATTGATGGTCTACAACCAAGTGTCCCAATTGAAGATGGTTTTTGCTGCACATTTGATGGAGTACTTGCTTGAATGTGTGAGGATGCACTTACACTTGGTGATGGTGTCACTTGACTACTTTGTTGACCTTGAATGGGTGTAGGAGGAGTCACATTTGGAGGGGTACCTGTTGATATAACATCTTTATTTTCTTCTTGTGGTAAATTGGCTACTATATTGATTGTTTTATCCAAAGTTCCATCCCATGCTTCATCTTCTACAAATTGCACATCTCCGCTGATTATAACCTTCTTGCTGATTGGATTGTACAACTTTTATGCCTTGGATTCATCACTGTATCCCACAAATATGCATTTTTCTCTTTTTTTGTCCAACTTTCTTCTCAATTCATATAGCACATGTGCATATGCTACACATCCAAATACTCTCATGTGTGAAACATTATGTTTTTTTCCACTTCATGCTTCTTCCGGAATCATATTGATTGCACTTTTAGTGGGACATCTATTAATTATATATGTTGCACATGCTACAACTTCAACCCAATACTCATTTGATAAATATTTTGCCTTTAACATGCTTCTTTCCATTTCCATAATTTTTCTATTTTTCTTTTCAGCTACCCCATTTTGTTTAGGGGTGTATCTAGTGGTAAATTTCTTGTAAATTCCATGGTTTTTGCAAAACTTTATGAAGTCATTTGAAATGTATTCACCACTTCTATTCGTTCTCAATGCTTTGATGTGATGCCCACGTTGCTTCTCAACAAAAGCCTTGAATTGATGAAAGTAATCAAACACTTCATTCTTATGTTTTAGAAAGTAGACCTATATATTTCTTGTGTAGTCATCAATGAATGTCAAGAAGTAGTAGTTTCCACCAATGGAGGTTGTTTGCATTTGTCCACACAAATTTGAATGAATAATCTCTAATGGTTTATTTGCACGAATTGACTTCCCTACAGGAAATGATTCTCTATGTTGTTTTTCCAAGATGCAACCTTCACATATTCTATCTGGTTTTTCTATTAGAGGCAACCCCTTAACCATTCTTTTATTATGCAATAGATTTAAGCTTCCAAAGTTTAAATGTCCAAATCTTAGGTGCCATAACCAATTCTCATCCTTAATTTCAGCTTGAAAGATTGTTTGTGTGACTGCTGCAACTTTTTCTTCATGCACTTGTGGGTTCATTGAGGGGTGTTCTTGAGCAAAATCTACCTTTAAATCTGGTTTTATCCTTTGGGGAAACATTCTATTATTGCTCATTTGAACCTTAGCTATTTAAGTTGATTACTTGGGACTTTGTCTAAAATTATACATTCATTGTTCTTGAAAAATATTATATACCCGTTTTGAACAAGCTGCCCTATACTCATTAAGTTATGTTTCAACCCAGGAACAAAATACACATCTGAAATAAACTTTTTCTCTCCCTTTTTGGTTAGAGTATTGACATTTACTTTATCCATAGCTGAAACTTTACTGTCATTCTCCAATGTAACTTCTGATTTTATTCTCTCATCCAAACTAGAGAACATTTCTAAATTTCTAGTCATATGATTGCTACAGTCCGAGTCTAAAAACCATATGTCTTTTTGACTTTCTTGTGCAACATTACATGCTATGAACATGTTGTCCTGATTTTGGGTTTCTTTGGTAAAATTTGCACTTGCACTTTGTTGTTTAGAATCATATTGCTTCTTTCTACATTCATTCATGTAATGCCCATACTTTTTACAATAATGACATTAAATTTGAGATTTGTCATACCTTTGGCCTTGTGTCTGATTTTTGCTTGAATTATCACTTGGATTTTGGTTCTTGCCTCTTCCACTCGAGCTTGATAGGATATTTCTTCCACCTCTGTATGAATTTCTTCCTCTACCTCTGAAATTTGATCTTCCCCTTCCTCTACCATGGCTAATTGAAACTTGTGTTTTAAAAGCATGCTCCAATGATGAATTTGCTGACCTGCTCAACCTATGCTCATGAGAAATGAGTGATGCATGAAGCTCATCCACTAAAAACTATGAGAGATTATTTGTCTCCTCTATGACCACCACTATTGATTCAAACCTTGTGGGCAAACTTCTCAAAATCTTTTCAATCACTCTTCTCTTTTCAAGATTTTCACCATGTGATATGATTTGGTTTACCAGTCCAATGATTTGAGTAAAAAATGAGTCTATTGTATCTGACTCTTTCATGTAAATGGTCTCAAAATCCCTTCTTAGCATTTGTAACTTAGCTGTCTTCACCTTTGCCATTCCTTGGTAGGCAGTTTGTAGAATATCCCATGTTTGTTTTGATTTTGTTGCACTTTGAATCCTTGAAAAAATGCTCTCATGCACTCCTTGAAAGATGAAAAATAGAGTTTTTGAATCCTTTCTAATTTCCTTTAATAAGTTTTTATCTGCTTGAGACAATGCATTATATGCTGCTGTATCTACTGGTTCTGGGTAACCATTCTCAACAAACTCCCATAAATCTTCAGCACAAAAAAATGCCTTCATTGTGATTGCCAAGTAGTCATATTTTTTTCCATTGAACTGTGGGATTTATGAATTTGTTAAGCTTGTGTTTGGAGCTGCCATGACTGACTGCAAATAACTTGCTTGAAAAACCCTTTTAACTCTTTGAAAATCTTAAACACTACTAACCTTCAATTCTGATAACACTAATGGCTAGAAACAGAAGAAGAAAGAAAAGAAAAAACAAAGAAGAAATAAAACAAAAATATGATAAAATAGAGATTAAAAAAACTTGCTTTCAATATTACATATATTCATTCATTCATATATATTAAAAACCATACAAGTCTGATCTATAAAACAAAGCTACTACTCTTTTATACAAACCCCACAAAACATTGCCATGGTCTACCCTGCTGTAGCTATACTTCTACTCTGTTGTTTTACATATATTGTCCTTTCAAAACTGCTCGTGTTATATATGTCGGACTCTTTTTTTCATTTTTTTTATATATTTTAAATGGCTTGGGACAACAACAAAAACAAAAACATTAAATATGCTATAATGTGAAGATCTACAATGAAAAAATATATATAGTTTTGTTTACCAAAACTTTCTGTTTTGGAGTGACTGGGAAGGCATGTAAGCTAGAGAGATTGATTAGAAAGCAAACAGTAAAGTTTACGGAGAATTAAATTAGGCAGTTGGAGATTAACTCCAACAGAATCCCGGTTCTTGTATTGAAAAAGCTGAGCTCTTTCTTTCAGCGAGATGAGGTGATGGGATGAGGAAAGGAAGCGTCTGAATCGATGGTCCTGCGGCTGTCATCGCGACTGGTTTCCATCTCTATTTGATCTTCTTGTTTTGCAGTATTCTTCATCTTCATGTCGGTGGAGAGCGTCAACATTTGAACGACCTCGCTCATGGAAGGCCTGCTGCCCATGTTCTGCTCTACGCAACACAATGCCGTGTTCAGCACCATCTCCATCTCCCTCTTCTCATCCCCGCTTGGAGCTCCCAGCTTGGGATCCACCATCGTCTCCATCCATCTTCCTCCCTTCACATTCTCAACAGCCCTCTGCACAAAATTAATCCCCGAGCCAGACACATTGAATTTCGCAGCTTCCTGCCCGGTCACTAATTCCAACAGAAGAATCCCGAAACTGTAAACGTCTGCCTTGGCCGTGATGGGCAGATTGGTTGTCCACTCGGGTGCCAAATACCCTCGCGTGCCCCGAATTCTGGAGAAGGCGAAAGCTCTATCCCTGTCCACCGGCTTTGCCATTCCAAAGTCTGCGACTTTGGCACCAAAATCCTCATCCAGGAGAATATTCTGTGGTTTGATGTCACAGTGGAGAATCCATTCCAGGCATTCCTCGTGCAGATAAGCGAGTCCCCTGGCGGTCCCGACTGCAACTTGAAATCTTTTACTCCAATCCAACACTTTGGAGGGGTCTTGGTTGAAGAGATAGCTATCCAGCGACCCATTCTCCACATACTCATAAACCAAGAGCTTCTTCTTCCCCTCTGCGCAGTACCCAAGCATTCGAACCAAATTCATGTGATTCACTCTACTGATCGCACTTATCTCTGCCCAGAATTCTTCTTCTCCGTGATACACTCCCTCCAATCGCTTCACCGCCACCACTTTGTTTTCTGGAATTAGGAGCCCCTTGTAGACGCTCCCAAATCCCCCCTTGCCCACCATGTCCTTGAAATTATCTGTTGCTTTTCTCAGTTGAGAAAAGGTGAACCTTCGAAGCCCCCCTGGAACAGCAAAGTAACTCTGTCGATCGTAGACATGAGCCTCGAGAGAGACAGTGGCTAAAAACCAGAATGCCAGTGCTACGCAAATAATCTCTGCGGCCCCAATCGCTGAAACAACAGATAGCATGGGGATGATTACCTGATTTCGTGAGCCCTTCTTTGACGTTACTTTCACGGCTTACAACTCAACTTCTAGCGGCCATGAGCATTTCAGTGGGCTCTGTCGTCCAAGCAGAGATGAGACGTTACTCACCGATGAATCGTTGACAGATATCTTGATATACACGGTGTTGTTTATCCCAGGAGACTGATACCCACTGATGAGTAAAGACTTTGGGAAGCATTGTCCACTATGGCTCATTCTGTACGCAAAGCCTAAGCAGTAGCAGTCGTCCATGCAAATCTTTCTGCACTCTTCGAACGACCTCCCTACAGAGTACCCACTCTTGTCGAATCCATAATAATCTGTATAAGGAAGCTTAAGAAGCTGAACACTGTCTTTCCCGCAAGAGAGCTCCTTAATCAGCCGGCAACCTTTGAACCAGTCGGTGGAATCGACCATTTCGAAACCCGGGGGACACACACATTGGACATGTGGTCTATATACGCACACAGCATTAGGCCCGCACAGACCTTGAACTCTGCACTGCTCCGCCATGCTAATCCATGTTGTGACCCAGCTCTGATTTTGTGAGTTGAAACTGTATAATCTCAGATTCCCATCAATATCTAACGTTAATCTTCTGAGGGGACCGGCGCCATAGTCCGAGGCATTGAAAGTGAACTGGTCGCTTGAAGTGAATCCGCCGGAGTCGTCGAGAAGGGCTAAGCGAGTAAGGTTATAAGTAGTTCTCATGTTATCAAATGCGCTCAGCCAAGGCAAAGGCCAATACGTGGCGGTGATATTGGAACCTTGATAAAGAAGCACAAGATAGTTGTTTTCGTTGAAGCGGAAAGTGAAGTAGCCAGATTTGAAGGAGGAGAAACCCATTCGAGAGACCAGCGGTGCGTCCTTGGTGATTGGCTGGCCTGGGAGGAGCGTATCAGTAGGAGAATCGAAGCTTTGCCAGAATATCTGTCCACTGGAGTTGCGCAGCACTAAATTCCCCGTAGTTAGAAGCACAAGCTCCTGCACAGGCTTCCCTCTGGTGTCGCTTCTCCATACGATGCTCCCGCCTGCATCGTTGAGAATCAGATCTCCGTCTCTCTGGAGACGAAGGAACGATCTTTTTCCGTTGACGGGCTGCTCTCTGTTGGCCATCCACACAACTGTGTAGGGCTTGGGCGTATGAGAATACCAGATGGCAAAGCCAAAGGCGTTATCTCCAACAGCGTAAAACCCAGCAGAAAATGTGCCATCGGAAGACACTAGCACGGTTTCATTCGTTTCTGGTGAGAGCGAAGATCTTAAGCTGAGCCTCTCCAATCCATGAATGTGGTGGGCAGAGTAGAGAAAGCAGAGACAGAGTAATAAGAGATGAGAAACGCTACACGCCATTATTGCCTTCGAAGGTCAAGCTCTGGGTAGAATTTAGATTTCGATGATGATGAGAGGGGTTGGAGAACTTGTAAACCCTCACTGAGAATCGGTATTGTCTATGCAGGCAACAGATTCTACCATTAACTGATTTGATTGTATTTATTAATTAATTGAAAATAAGAAGTGTTAATACATACACTCAAATCAGAAATCTGTTGCTTCCATAGACATTGCCTTGCCTGAGAAACTTGATCTTAACAAAAGAAAAGACTCAGATTTTTAATTATCAAGTTCAATTAAAAAATAATATACTATCGAATCCACTCCCTAAATGAAAGAGAATCGTAAACCTATGCTTGCTTACATCCACTTATTTTATTTTTTCTTAATATTTGTCAATTGGTTAATAGTTAAAATTTGGGAATCTAAAATTGACTAATAATTTGAGCTATAAGGTGACTTGAATTGTCACATTTTTACAAAATTTTATTATAGTCTTATTTAAATTGGTAAATAATTTATTTTATTAAAAAATTTAACTCAAAAATTTCTGCAATATTTGATACATAATTAGACCAAATTCACCAAATTTGATAAATTATAGTAAAAATCTATATTAATTCATCAATAATATATCATAATTATTAGTTGCTTTAGGATCACATTTCTAATCTTTAGTTTCCAACATTGATTTATAATATAATCTAATGGTCCTTGTTGTATTCCATGAGGTAAAATGTACACATGATCTGTAATGCTCATGGGCCTCACAACTTCGGGTCTCATGAGCATTATAGATTGTGGGTAAATTTTACCTTGCAAAGTACAACGAGGGTCGTTAGATCAATAGTCTAAAAACAATTTTGAGCCCCATTAGAATTATAAATTGTGGGTACATTTTACTTTGTGGAATACAATGAGGGCCAATATATTATATTTTAAAACAACGGTGGCAGGTAAACATTATAGTCTACCCCTTAAACCCATCGATAATTTTCACTTTCGGGCTGTTACTTTTTCATGAATGCATTTTCTTATTATTTTTCAAAATTCGTCAAAAAATTATACAAAATTTTAGTGATGTAAAAAAAATCGCCAATAAAATTAATATTTATTTCAAAAAAAGGAAAAATTCATCAATAGAAATTAATATATTTTTCTTTAAAAATGAAAGATTTACTAGGATTTTATATCTTTTTTTGAGGGGAGTTTTTTAAAGTTATCACTTTTTACATCTTACATCTAGAGTTTGTTGATTACATCTTACATTTAGATTTTGTTACTTACATATTACATATAGAGTTTGTATGTCATGCCACATCTCCCTCTTTGTCTTTCTTCTCCTTAGAATGACTTGTGCTCCTCTGTATAGTACATATCATTCTAAGGGGGCTAACATATCTGGTTATTCTTTTTTTTTCAAAAATATGTCTTGAAAATCTTGATGTCTTATGATCTCATCGTCTAGCTTGGGGCAACTTGACTAGACTTGTCTTCTATCTTGATTTCGTCATCTAACTTGGGGAAAGCCTGACTAGACTTATCTTTTTTGTGTCTATCTTGCAATGCAGTTTATGACAACCATATGCCTATCGGCTTATCGTATGGTCTCTAGAATAACACAACTTTCTAGCCATACTAATCGACATTGTCTTTATATCTGATTAGATTTATCACATCTATTTTTTCTTTTTCATCTAACGTGTTTTTCTGCAGCTTATATGGTTGTGGTGAATTTGCAGTTAGCTTTGTAAGATAGAAGACCCATGTTCTCTTTGTGTCCTAGCTCACCTTCACAATCACATATATAGGATCGAAGACCTACATCCTCTTCATCTTAGGTATATGCTCTTCAACCTCTTTCTCTCAACTTTAGCTCACATATGCTAGAATGCACATGCTCACTAAAGTGGGGGTAAAATGTAATGTTAAAAATTGCATCCTATACAATTTCACATTCCATAAACCTCCCCTTAAGATAAATTAAATTTGACAATGCAGATGACCTATCCAAATGACCTCTACGACCTACTCTTTCTTCTTTTGGAACTTTAACCTTTTAATTTCATATAGAATATAAATAAATAAACTTCATCATTTTATCCCATCACTTGAGCTTTGATCTTTGAGGTAGTTGAGGGTCATTCGCTCCTTGAGACCTTGTCGTCTTTAGGGTGTCGAATCTCCTGGACTCTACAATATTAAGGATCATGTATATGAAGAATTCAAGAATGATTAATTACTTTACATGGATTATTATATTATTTTTATGAGTATTTTGAATATTTAGATTGAGAATGTAATGGTGAAATGGTGAAACTTACACATCTATGCCATTTGTACCATTTAGTTTTATGTCCACTTTGGTGGAATGCATTAAATACAAGAGTATATAAACAAGTGGCACTCTTGTTCTAGGTTTGGATCATGGCCTAATCCATATCCATCTCTATTTACTTCCACTTAATTTTTTTTTCCATACATTCACCATTTTACCCTCATTATTGTACCCCTATTTGGAATTACTTCCATGCATTTGATCCATTCTTTGAGATTACTCTTTAACTCTATATGGTTTATTTTTGTATGGCTTAAAATTAAAATCCTAGTGCATGAGAATATACTTTTTTTTTTAGATTGCTAAAATCAAGTAGCCCCCCTATAAACTATAGTCTGCTTGGTAAAAAAAATTCATGTGATTGGTGATGTTGGCATGATGCACCCTTTGGTACCACGGGGATGGATGGGAGACTAAACCTCATGACCTCTCTTGCCTGTAACAAGATGTTTTAGCCAATCGAACTAGACCCTCCACCCCAAATATACCTTAAGTTTAAACTTTTAAATTCACATACAAATATTCTTTCCCCTTCCTAAAAGTCATTTTGAGATAACTTGGTCAATGTTTGTGGCCTCCACATGTTATATTACACTATTGAAGGATATTTAATGCATAGTAAAACATGGTATATATTCCAACATCATCCATAAATAGGGGAATCATTATAGCACAATTTAATTTTTTATAGGGACAAAAAATCATATCCAAATCATTTGCATATAGTTCATTTGCATGTTGGTGAATATTTTTTTTGATATCACTCATTATGATTGATCAAACTTCCAAGGGGGTTGACTTAGGAGAGCATGATCACCTATAGATCTAGAAATCTCCTCAACACTGTCACTAGATACCAAATTGATAATTTTGATATCAAGAAAGTAGAGGTGAGAAGATTTTTCGGAGTACAGTTTGATCAATTGATCTCACAAGTTGTAAATTAGTTCTACATGTAAAATTAAATATGCATAGATTGACATTGACCCCATGGTTCTTAGATATTAGAAATACATATTTTGAGTTATTGCATATTCTAATATGGTTAGCATATTGAGGGCATAAATTTCTAGATAGTGGTGAATCAATTGTACATGACATTAGTATCATTTTCACATCATCAATTTCAATGAAAATTACCCCTAATCCATGTATTTAATTTGAATATTTATTACAATTATCAATCTAGCTCAGATTAATCTAAATTAATTTGTAATTATTGATTTAATCTTATACTAAACCTAAATTTATTTATGTAGAGTGTACAATTATATCCCAAGGATTTAACTTTAGATCATCAAACCTCACCTACAAAAATATCATGCATTCCCACACAACCATATTAAATAGTTATAGAGATGTGAACCTTTTATAATTTCTATCGGGATAACAATAATATATTTCATTGACAAAAAATGGAAAATTATAATAAAGTACAATAGAAAATAGCATCCCAAATCAAGAGAATAGAGAAAGGAAAAGGCAATATTACAACAATAGATAAGATTATAATAACCCAATCAACAAAATTGCTAAAAACAAGAAGGCACTTATGTCAAATACAAAAAAAAGTCAAGTAGCTAATCAAATTGAAAACATGCTTATATATATTAATTCTTTCACCATAATTTAACGGGTATCTAGACTTATGTTGTTGGAAATGCAATTTACCATCACACACATTCATCAAATAATAACAATTTGCCCTATTGATGCAACTGTCATTATGGAGACAAATTATTATTATTTAGGCTTTATTTCCCCCACTTATGGGCATCTTTCAAATATCATTTTTATGTTCAATAAATTGCTTCTCTATCAACATTATATATGTTAGGCAAATTATTATTATTTAGGCTTTATTTCTCTCACTTATGGACATCTTTCAAATATCATTTTTATGTTTAATAAATTGCTTCTCTATCTACTTAGTTCTTTCTTCTTCATTTTTACAAATTTCTTCTCAATTGATAGTTTATTTTCTCAAGCTCCTCAATTCTTCTTCACTAATGTGATGTTGACTACCATCTTCAATGCTCTATTAATAACCCTTAATACCCCAAAGATATTTGACCCAACAACATAGTTCTAGAAGACTAATTCACTTTTTTCTTTCCTCAATTTAATCTTCAAATCCATTGCAAAATCTACCAACTCACATATCTATAGGATGCTTTAATAAAGCTTCAAGTACACTAATCTTCAAACTCTTCACTCTACATTTATTTCCCAATTACACGATTCTTAATTCCACTATATTATATTATCTTCTCTCTTCATCATATTTTGAACATTCCACATAAATAACTTCAAGTACACTAGTCTTCAAACTCTTGACTCCACACTTAAATCCCAATTACACCATTCTTAATTCCACATCTTCTCTCTTCACCATAATTTGAACATTCCACATGAATAGACTACTCATTAAAGATGCGCCAAAGACTAGACTTAAAGATGTGCCAAAGACTAGACTTGCTGACTCTACTCTCCACATAAAAGCCAAAGAAAAGACTGTCATATTAGAAATATGACCAATAAAACAAAGTGGCGTAGAAGTAAAAGGGAAATGGACTAGCTGTGAAGTTTTACAACACCCAGAAATATTGGACCTTCTCCACCATTGATCCACTCATCTCCCTCATAAAACAGAAGAAACACGGTGGGGCAGGATTCGCTCCAGGTTTTCTCGATTAACAACGACACAATTGTATTAACAGCAGTTACAGCAGAAGTGGCGGACCCCGGGGCGGCTGGTTTGAAGCATGTTGTACACTCGGCTGCGTCATGTTATCTTCTCTACTCATTAAAGATGGGCCAAAGACTAGACTTGCTGACTCTACTCTCCACATAAAAGCCAAAGAGAAGACTGTCATAATAGAAATATCTCCAATAAAACAAAGTGGCGTAAAAGTAAATGGAAATAGACTAGGTGTGCAGTTTTACAATACCCAGAAATATTGGACCTTCTCCACCATTGATCCACTCCTCTCCCTCCTAAAACAGAAGAAACACGGTGGGGCAGGATTCGCTGCGGGTTTTCTCCATTAACATTGACACAACTGTTTTAATGGCAGTTACAGCAGAAGTGGGGCTGGTTTGAAGCATGTTGTACGGTCGGCTGCGTCATGTTATCTCTCTCATCAGCGTTCAAATTCACTTAGTCCACTAATTAACCGTAGGACTCCTCTCGCGTACGTCCCTCTCATGTTACCCTGTCATGGGGGAGGGGTCAGCCAGTTGGACGGAATTCAATTGTTGATAAAATATTCCTGGTTATAATATTTAGTCTTGTAATATATTTATATTATATATGATCAATAATTAGTTTATATGTAAATAAAAAATAATCAAACGTTGGTCAAGATAGACTTATATTTAAACAATCTAAAACTTATGAATGTTATATATATATAAAATATATATTCATTAACAAGTAAAATAAATACTTTTTGATTTCATATAAAATATCATAACTATCCACTATAAGTGTGTCATTTATAAAATAAGGCATTTATTTAAATAAGGTATTGTTGTCATAGTTAAAAACTAGCAATCGCATCTTGGTGTGCAATGGGTACGCCAAAGAGATGTGGAAGGTCAATTATATTTTTTTTGGGTCTATTGTTGTAAAAAGTACGAAATAGCAATATTCACACATTCTTTTTATATTTGTAAAGTCTACACAAAAATCACTATTGTGGAACAGTGATGGGCTTTGCAATATATTCTATTGGTTGGTGAACTGCCTCAATTTTCTTGTATGTTCCATTTCCTCGCAATATCGCTTGTTTCCTTCGCATTGTGGGAATTCGTTGCCTAATTGAATATATCCCTATTAACTCAAAAATTTGGTAGTATCTTTGCATAATAAATTTCGCTTAAAGTCTTCTCCTTTGTTGCAAAATCTTAAAAATATATTGAATATCATAGGGATTAAACATGATCATGGATACACCATAAATCCAAAGAAAAACATCTCTTAGCTAAAAATCATATATGACAAAACATTTAGAGGTTTTCAAGTTACTTTAAGCCATTGTAGAGTTAAGTATTAGGATTTCACTATAGTGGTGAATATAAGACAATTTAAAATCCCGTCCTTGCAAAACTTCACAAGTAAAAGGGATATATCTTTGACGACATCAATTCTCCATGATGTCAAGTTAGTGGAGAATGTAGACGGTGGACATGGTGGTGAGGGTCTAAGCTATGAATTTTTTCTTTTGAGAATTAATGTTACAAGTGGACATAACAACTATTGCGAAATTTATTATACTTATATATTATATTATATTATTTATATATTTGTATTATATTATATAAAATATTATATATTGCATTATATAATATATAAGTAATATTGTATTTTTAATCATTATCATTAATACACAATATATTATTTAAATTATATTAAATATGTTGAAAATATTAATAAATAATATTAGTTAATAATTAATATTATTTCAACTATATATTTAGTAGTATATATTAATGACTATTTTACAATATATTTAATAGTTATATAATATTATTTAAATACTAATATATTATCATTAATATTAATTATAATAAATAATATAGAATTTAAATATATAGTTGTGGGAGTCTTGATATGCTTAGGAAATGCAAAGATTCGAGATATATCTACAAATAGTCAGATTTGTTGCAAAACATGAGTATAATGATATATAATATATTAAATATCATATTTTACTAATTATTAAATGATAATAATTAGTAATTAATATTATTTGAATTATATTTGATAATATTTAATAAGTATTTAATATTATTTAACTAATAATATGTTATCATTAATATTAAATATAATTTAAATAAAACTAATGATTAATAGAAGTATTAAGATATTTATATAATGATATATATTGTATTTAAATTATCATTTAATAATTATTAAAAATATTAATTAATAATTAATATTTTCAAAATATATTTAATATTATATAATATATTTAATAAATATTGCATATTATTTAAATAATAATATCTGCCACATATTCTTATTTAATAATAATGTTATATTATTTAATTGTGAAAGTTTGAGAAAATTTGAAAGTGTAGATTTCAGATATATCCTCACATAATAAGATTTTAACCAGTACAATGATATAATATTATTCATATTATATTTTAATAATTACTAAATAATAATTAATAATTAATATTATGAACTATATAATATATTCAATAAAAATTTTATTTTATTTAATTAATAAAATGCTATCATTAATATTTAATATAATTTACATAATTTTAATGATTATTATAATTATTAATATATTTATATAATAATATATACTATATTTACTATTTTGTTTCAATATTCACTTTGAATGTTTTGTAGTCTCTTATTTCAAACAAACCCATTATAATTTATAATTTAAATATTTCTTTTTCTTAATATAAAATGTATAAATTTAAATCTTTTGTTAATTGATATGAGTCCCTTTTACATGTTGAAGATGTAATTAGTACATTATTTTTCCATATTAAACAATAATCAATATCAGATGGGTAAGAAATGCAAGGATCTACAAATAGCGAAAAAGAGATTATCTTTTATAGAATGCATCACGAATTTCATAGATAAAAGAGTATAAAAAAATAATAATGGAAGATTTAGTAGACTAAATTAAGAAAGGTAGTTTGATATAGCGAAAATGAAGGGATTTGGAAGAATTTATTCATAAATCTTATTATTTGATTTTTTTAAAATATAGGAAAAAAATATAAATGGATTAGAAGTAAAAGATAAAATGAAATGAAATGATTATAATAATTAGAGAAAAGAACTCTTGAGAAGTGGAACAACATTCAAGGATTAAAGACATCAGGCGCATGATACAACAAAGCAATCTGGAGATATACCGATGGTGATGGTGGCGATAGATCAACGTGGAGATATACTAATGTTAATGGTGGCGACACCTATATTAATTAATATTTATGTGCCTCTCAGTTATATGTCCACCTCATGCTCTCTCACTCTCCCATCACATCATTGCCATTAAATAAAAATGCTTCGTTGTCTCACCCTACATACCATTTTTTGTGAAATGTGATCTAGTCCCTCAAAATTTGGATGTTGAAATTGGTCTCACAACTATTCTTTATATCATGAAAAATAAAGCTTCCACTCTTCATTGCAATTGAGCTTGGTTAGATCATGATTTGTTCTCAAGGTGAAGAACATGAGAGTAGTTGCCGATTATCCATGATTCTTTGCATGGATCAAGTATAGAATCAATGTTGTAAGGTCAATGCCGAGCTTTGTACATGTCATTCTTTACTGTCAAAGTACAAAACTTGTGAATCTCTTTAATCAAAGGCATGCTCCATAATATTTATCATAATCATGGCTTAGATTACAAACCATTTCCTTGATTTTATTTCTCAAGGCTTTTGAACTTTTGTAGGCCTGTTACATGGTGCCACTATACAAAAACAATTCTACAAAAGATAATCTCTACAAGAACATTGTCTCTATTTAAAATGATGGAAACGGTTTGCATCTCTCACAACAATTTATCTTGCAACTATCTTGAGATAAATTTTGTTGTAATGTGGCAATCAGTGCATACTCAAAGGCTCTTAACAACTCTAATAATTGTTCCAAGGGGTTATTTAACAAACTAAATGCAATTGCCTACTTTTCACTATGGTGGCAGAGAAATAATTCTTTTTCCTCCTCTTCCAGAACATTAAGTAAATGTCTGGAGAATACCCTTCCCTTCATCTCCCAAGTCTAATTTCTCCAACTTTGCATAGATCTCCTGTGTTTGTGGATGTGATATGTGTCCTATATGAAAAACATGTACCATTTTATGGCCTTCAATCCAACTACATTCAAGGATATTTTTAATTCATCAATCTTTCATCAACTTCCTTGCCATTTGAACCTCACCCCACCTATCCACTTCTGTGTAGATGTTTGAGAGAAGAACATTTGTCACAAAATTTTTAGGATCCAAATAAAAAAGCATTGTTGCTATAAGTACTCGTAATCCTATATTTATATGTGATCTACAGGCACCCAAAAATCACATCCACACAATCACCATAGGTTTAACTGGCATTTTAATGATAAAGTGTAAAGTTTCTTCAAGATAGTCAGCCCGAGCAAGAGGGTCAACCATGCAAACATAATGATCAACTATAGGTGTAATACAATAAGAGTTGTAGATACCCAAAAATGTCCTCTTATGATACTTTGTCACAACATTAGCTCATTTAGGCATCTGGTAGCATGTTTTTCCCTAGGTAGCCATTTCATCATCTAATTAGTTAAATAAATCTCATTTATTTGACTGATTTCATTCATAATCCCTCCATTCTTCTAATGTTAATTAAATAATTTAGATTATTTATTTAATTAAATCATTTCCATTCATAATTCCTCCGTTCTTCTAATGTTAATTAAATAATTTATATTATATTTAATTAATGAAGTCATAAATCCAACTTTAATTGAATAAATCAAATATTTATTTAATTAATAAAATCTTAAAATATCTTCTCGCTTTCTTTCTAAAATCTGAACTCATGTGTATCTAATTAATTTATTTAATTAGATAATTCATCAATTATCTTTCTCGTCTTTTTCAGGATTTATTTCCTTTAAAAGAGAAAATCAAAATCTTTCTATCTTTTCAAATCTTATCTTATCTTGTTTTATTTCCTCTTTGATCAAATAAAGCAAAAAATCAAATCTTCTTCTCCGTCCACGTCGAAACTCTATAAATATGGCCTTTCATAAGCCATTTGGGATTCGATTCTTCAAGTACCCTCACTCTGTCAAAATCATTCTTCAATCTTCCATCCATCATCTTTGAGCTATCTAATCTTCCATTTATCACCTCTACCTTTATCGTTATGCTGCAATATTGAGCAATCAACATTCCCTCAATAGGCAAATCCTTCGAAATCATGCATTCTTATGCGAGATTGAGAAGAACAATGGAGTGAATCCCTAGTAACATGCATGTTTTTTTAGATTAGATTATTCATCTTGCATGTGTATGTTTTACAGATAACTACATTGAGGATGGTGAAAATCTGAATCTTAATCTAATAAGATTTCAGATTTAAGATTTTTCCCTATCTACATTGGTGAACCCGTTTTTTTATTAACTTCAGTTTCTAATTCCATAAATGAGTTGATTGCCTTCTTTTTCTTATATTAATCAAGACCAATAAAGATGAAAATTAGCTTTTGTTTCTTATACTTTCATGTCATATTTTGATGATGATATGTTGATGTGAATTTGTTTTTAAAGGGAACTTGGGGCTATAGCTGTGGTTAACTCATAAATTCGATTGATTCATTGATAAGTGTTTAAATTGATAAATGGATTTGTAAATCTTTTTTTGGAATAAGCTACTTTTCTCTCCATGCATGTAGATTGTCCAAGCATTTACCAAACCTGTTCTCCACTCACCCGACACCACGCCTTGGCACTTTGCATACTCAACATTATTGTTGTTTGTTTGATCTTTCTCCATGCACAACTTTGTGTTTAGACTTTCTATCTTGTGGGCCCGCCACTCTACTTGCCTTTGTGTTTATGCTGCACTATGGAAAGTGTTCATTCAGGCTATCTCTTTGGGTGGCATGTATTCTGCAACCAATAGTCGTCCATATCTTTTGATCTCTGCTGCACAACTTCTGAGCATTGACGAAAACATCCATATCCTCCACCGTTAACCTGGTCTTTGATCTCATTTCTTAACTTAAATTCGAGTTCTGCATAAATCTGCGCCGGTCTCAAATTTAATTCCTGCCGCGCATAACCTGTTGCCCCCACTACATCTTGATGTGACTGTGGAAGTATTTATTGCACACTTTATCAGTGTTGCTTCCCGTTTCTTCCCTGTGGCATAATCGTGCTTTTGATCTGTGCACTTTGAAGGCTTTCACAATCGTTTTCTTATTTTCCATGAAAAGATTCGACAGTTTCTCTCAATCTAAGTATCTTCTTTTTTCTCATGATAATCTTTTAAGTTTTTAAGATCTTTCTTTTTCACGTGCCCCTAGTAATTAATCTTTATTTTAGTTAAAATTAGTTAGTTTTCATGACTAAATTTTATTTGGTAATTTTTGATAGATTAATGTAATTTAATTAGTTTCTAATTTTAATTTAGTTTAATTTTTAATTTTTGATTTAGTTTAGATTTTAATTTTTTTTAGTTTAGTTTCTATTTTTTTAGATTTTAATCTTTTCTAATTTAATTTAGTTTTCTAATTTTTAATTTAGTTTAGATTTTAATTTTTAATTTAATGTAGAATTTTTAGTTGCTAATTCAGTTTACATTCTAATTTTTAATTTAGTTTACATTCTAATTTTTAATTTAGTTTAGATTTCTAATTTCTAATTTAATTTAGATTTTTAACTTTTAATTTAGTTTAGATTTTTAAGAGATTGCATGTTTTTGGACTTAACCTCACTTTGGCTTGCAAGTTGTGTTTCTTCTTGTCTTGGTGACTTTCAGGGGTATCATACGGAGCTCGAAAAGCATTTGGATCAATCACAACAACAATTTGGAAAGTGAAAATAATTAGGTGCACTCATTTCGTCTTTCATCTCTTAATCATTGTTTGCCAACACATTTGAATTTTGGGCTTAAAACGAACATTGCTTGCATTCACATCATTGAAATTGGGTTAAAACGAACAATTGTCTTTCATCACATTTGGCTTTGGGATCTAAAAAATATAAGTGCTTGACCTATTTTCCACACATTTCAATTTTCTAAAGGGAAATTAATGAGTGTGAGTATGAATCAAGTGCGTGTGTGATAAAAAACACCTCACTTGATTTACTTTTGTCAAGCCCTTCATAGGAGGCCTGCTAGGGGATTTCATCACCCCTAGGGATGACCTCAATTGAAGTGTGAACTCGAAAGACACGCTTGTTTGGGAGTTAAAATATTGTCACTCTTGACTAAGCCCCAAAGAACTTTATACCTTTGGGAAGTGAAGGTGAAAGGTGGGCTACCCCTTTCTCCCAACTGTGTGGTAGGATTTTGCTTTCAAATCATCCCTAGTCAACCTTGTGCATCCTAGTTCAAAACCTAATTGGCCATACCCACTTGACTATCATTAGGCTGCTTGTTGTGTATTCGAGTGTTTGTTTAATCATAACATCTAATTTTGAAAGACAAATTTATCATTTTGTTTGGTGTGTGTGTTCATGCATTTACATGTGAGATCTTGTGTTTGATATTGCCCAAGTCAAACTTCCAATAAAAACTTGCCACATCATCCAAATCATCCAATCTTGTCATTCCACACCATATCTTAATCATCACCATCTCCTTAATCTAATCAACATCATTTCACACCATGCCAACATTAGAAGACCTAGTACCCCAATTTCAGGACCTCATCCAATCACTTTATCAAGCACCACAACCCTTAGACCAACGAATTATACACAATCTCTAAGGCCTCATCCAACAATATCAACTTCAAACAAACCAATCACTTCAAATACAACATCTCATAGCGCAAGCACAATACCTCATGGCCACTTGTCAAATCAAACAAGCACAACAACAAGTCCAAAATCCATTCCAACCTCAACACATTCAACATCAATCTTGTGAGTCATATTCATCATCATGCCAACCTAACCCATCTACCTATCATGTCAATTCTACATCAACATATCCACCCATATCACAACAAGAACATAAGAGCCCAAGTCCACCTTGGCAATAAAATCAAGAGCCTTTCAATTCTCCATCAAATCCTTGCCCTAAATTCAAACATTTCAAAACTAAACCTATGGCATTACCTAATCCACCCATCTACCTACCAAAGAGTCTTCAAACACCATGCCCATTCTTAAAACCCCATCATGTACTCTCCCCCTTGAGCCTATTCAAGAATCTTTCCCATTGAGCCCAAGTCAACCTCCATCATGTCTCCATGTTGTTGACCATCCAGCACATGTCGAGCCTACTCAAGAGTCATCCCCTTCCACCTCATCAAATGAATCCATACCATCTCCTAATCTTACCATATCCAACCCATTTGATGATCCAAACATATCCACCTCGTATCATAATCCTATTATACCACCTCCATGGCATGACCCTAGTCCATCAAGGGAACAAAGTTTTCCATTCATTACCCCATCTAATGATACCCCTCCCAATCAAGATCAAGATGTCACACCCACTCCATCACATGATACCCTTCCATCTTATGATCCCTCTCTAAAACAAGATCAAAGTCTAACTTCTATTCCATGCAATTATCCCCTTCCTCTAAGTCAAGATCAAAGCATCCCTTCATCTCCATGTCATGAGCCCCTTCCATCTTATAACCAAGATCAAATGATACCATCCATCCCATCCCATGATCCTACCTTAAGTCAAGATCAAAACACCCCTTTATCTTCGTGTCATGATCATAATCCTCCACAAGAGTCTCTCACCCCTACTCAAGCTATCCATGAACCCCACACCTATAAAATGGGTTCCTCTACCTTTATCTACTCCAGTTTACTTCCAACACCTATCCTTTCATCCATATCATATCCTCCACAACATGGACTCACATCTTGTTTCATAAACAATACATATCCATCAAACCTTCCATCTATCCTTGGTACTTATCATCCAAACCCTAGTTCATCAACCCTTCCACCCATATTGGGGCCCTACATCCCTCATATCCCTAGTCAAGATCAACAAAGGTACACACCCTTGAACCTTTTCCAACATACCTACACTAACCCATCCATAATACCTTCATATCATTCATCTTTATCCACCCATACCATTTCCCTTGGAAGCAATTTGGGTGCCACATGTCAAAATCTTCCATATCAAAATCCACATACATCAAAGGATCAACATGTCTCCTCGAAGAGACATGCAAAAATAAAAGAAAATCTGATCCAAATTCAAAAGAAAAAAATTCAAAGGCCACAAAGGCCTACAAATCAGAAAGAAAAATTTCAAAGGCCACAATGGACCATAAAGCAAAAAGAAAAATCTCAAAGGCCACAAAGGCTCATGAATCAAAAATCAAAGTCAAAAGCTATGCGGATTCCTAAAAGTCTCGTAGAAGCAATAAAATAAAAATTTGGCATCCAAACTTGCTTATCCAAAAACTTCATCCAATTCTAAATATCCTTTATCACCACCATCCATTTTGGGTCCTTATATCCCAAAATCCCCATCCACTCTTCCATCTAAATATCTAAATTCAAAAGCCACTTCTCTTCCATCACTCCACCACCCTTCAAGGTGTGTGTCTATGTTGATCTTTCCATCCTTTCCATCTATCCATCAACAAGCCTTCCAACCTCCTATCCATGAGCCAACATCCATCCCCCATTATCCTCCTTTAATCCAAACCTTTGCTTAAGTCCTTAGCTTCTTCCATCATGCAAAAATTTATGAGTCTATTGCCATGGTTTATTAGGGCACATATTTGAGGGATATTAGCCATGAAACTTGATGCTTGAGTCCTTCCTCTGTATCCCTATCCGCATCCTATCTTCCATATTCCTCTTCAACTTTACACTTGGGGGCAAGTTTCGTCTATCCTGTCATTCATATCCATTATCCTCTTTACGTTCATCCTTTACCTTTTCACCTTTGATCTTGACAAGGTTAAGGATCTTCTTGAACATCATACATATTATCCTATACACTTTATCCATATCTTCCATAACATATCCTTCACCTTATCCATATTCCATCATTCTATCCAAATACATCCTTTCTTCCCTTCCTTGGTCTTGATGCAGAATAGGGGCAAAATACTTAGGCATTTGTGTCCATATTTTATCTAGTTGATCTTGATCATCCCATTCATTAGCCTTATCCTGGTATTCTTAGTTTAAATGTCTTGAAAAAATACAAACAAATCAAAACATTTCAAAAATACAAAAAAAATTCAAATATTCTAAAAATACAAAAAAATCAAAACATTCCAAAAAATACAAAAAAATGGAAAAAGGTCCTGAAAAAAATACAAAAAAATCAAATAGCCAATGAAAATCCAAGCAATAAAATCAATCCATCCAATCACTTCTTTCAATTTCATCTAATCAATCCAATACCTCAATCCAATCATCCAACCATTCAACCAATCAATCATCTTCATCAAATTCATTCATCCATACAGCAAATCCAAATGCAAGTCATCATCAATCCATACCAATCAAGTTGATCAATCTTGCCAAATTATTCAATTGCATCAATGGTCTTGATCCTAATCTTGTCGTAAACCAAATCAACCAATCAATCAATTAGTCAATTACTCATCCTTGTGTTGATCTAGGGATATATCGTTCCTCACAATGACAACACTATCATCATCATCATCAGTCAATCAATTAATCAACGGTTTACATCTTGACAAGGGCAATACCTTATCTATTTTTGAATCATTTGTGCATGCATGCTTGCTTGCTTGTGTGTGTTATCATTTTATCTTGCATTTGTATCAAATCCATATCATTCCAGTTGATATTCATATCTTGTGTATGTTGGAATAGCTTGTTGCACTATCCTTCGCATCTAAGGTCATATCATACCTTTTTTGCATTAGGACTTTAATGCTCTAAGTTTACTCCCTCATACGTTTAGACAAGGTTACATTACGTTGGGGCACGAGACACATTGTCACCTTTGTCCTTATACCTTGGTGCATAACATCTAGTGCTATATCAAACACCATGATTGCTCACTTTCTTGCAGCATAATGTATTATCCATCTCTTTATCCATCTTTTATAATTTCATCCATTTCAAGAACATACCCTGTCCTTCCAACCCGCCTATCCTCTCGAGGGGGCATCATCATCCTATTCTTATATCATCATCATCCCATCATCATATTTCTACATCATCATTATCCTATCTTTCCTTCATTATCAATTTTTCTCTATCCATACCTTAGCTTCTTTGAAATGATGTTACTTGACACAAATCTCATCATCTCGAACATCATCTCAAAGAGGGGAAAAATGTAGACACCCAAAAATGTCCTCTTATGATACTTTGTCACAACATTAGGTCATTTAGGCATCTGGCAGCATGTTTTTCCGTAGGTACCCATGTCATCATCTAATTAGTTAAATAAATCTCATCTATTTGACTGATTGCATTCATAATCCCTCCATTCTTCTAATGTTAATTAAATAATTTATATTATTTATTTAATTAAATAATTTCCATTCATAATCCCTCTGTTCTTCTAATGTTAATTAAATAATTTATATTATTTAATTAATGAAGTCATAAATCTAACATTAATTGAATAAATCAAATATTTATTTAATTAATAAAATCTTAAAATATCTTCTCGCTTTCTTTCTAAAATCTGAACTCATGTGTATCTAATTAATTTATTTAATTAGATAATTCATCAATTATCCTTGTCTTTTTCAGGATTTATTTCCTTTAAAAGATAAAATCAAAATCTTTCTATCTTTTCAAATCTTATCTTATCTTGTTTTATTTCCTCTTTGATCAAATAAAGCAAAAAATCAAATCTTCTTCTCCGTCCACATCGAAACTCTATAAATATGGCCTCTCACAAGCCATTTGGGATTCGATTCTTCAAGTACCCTCACTCTATCAAAATCATTCTTCAATCTTCCATCCATCGTCTTTGAGCTATCTAATCTTTCATCTATCACCTCTACCCTTATCATTATGTTGCAATATTGAGTAATCAACATTCCCTCAATAGGAAAATATTTCGAAATCATACATTCTTATGCGAGATTGAGAAGAAAAATGGAGTGAATCCCTAGTAACATGCATGTTTTTTTAGATTAGATTATTCATCTTGCATGTGTATGTTTTACAGGTAACTGCATTGAGGATGGTGAAAATTTGAATCTTAATCTAATAAGATTTAAGATTTAAGATTTTTCCCTATCTACAAGAGTTACTCATGTGATTGCAGTATGTACTACCCTCATCCACTAAACCTGCATACCTGGATGCATATAGAACACAAGCAAAGCTTACAATTTCATGATATGTTCTAGAGTGCTTCATTAATTCAAAGATTTTGAAAGCATCCTTACAAAATCCATGATGTGCATATCCTACAATCATTGCATTTCATTATATGACATCTCTTTGGGGAATTTTTTCAAATAATTCATATTCCTTTTTTATGCTTCCACATTTTGCATACATGTTCACTAGGATAGTCACAACTGCAACATCTAATAAAATTCCTCTATTCTTTATGCTTTGATGGATGTCCATACTCTGTTCCAATTCTCCTATTTTGGCATAGGAAGAGAGAATGCTAACAAAAGTTGTGGAGTTTGAATTTACACCAACCAATTGCATTTGCTTGAAATTTTCTAAAGCTTTTTTTTAAAATTCTATTTTGTGCATATCCTGCAATCATTGCGTTTCATGAGATAACCTCTCTTTAAGGCATTTTGTCAAACAATTCATGTTCCTTTCTATGCTTACATGTTTTGCACACATGTCTACCAAAGAATTTCCAACTATAATATCTGAAAAAATCCTCCTTCCACGATGCTTTGATGGATGTCCATACCCTATTCCAAAGCCCCCATTTTGGCACAGGTAGGGAGGATACTGGTGAAGGTTGTGGAATTTGGATTTACACATGCCAATTGCATTTTCTTGAAAGTTTATACAACCTTTTCAACAAATCCAGTTTGTACATACCCTGCAATCGTTGCAATCCATGAGATGACATTTTTTCAGGTATCCTGTCAAATAGTTCACATTCCTTGTTAATTTCCAATTTTTGCATGCATGTCTATTAGGGAAGTTGCGACTATAATATCTGATAAAGTTCCTCTATTTTTTGCATTCTACAACAACAATCTATTGCAAAAAGATATATATCAAGTAGTGGGATGGTTAAAGGAGTCAGAGGCTTACAAGAATCCGATGGATGAAGTTTTCTACATAGCAAGAGCACAGGATTTCTACCCATATCGTTGTTAAAAGATAATTCAACTGTACGCAACATTCATGTCAATTGCTTACTTTAGCTAGTTTTGTTAGGTAAAGTTGGTAAACACATTTACTCTAGAAGACTCTCGAATGCTCTATATTAGGTTTAGTTTCTTCTAGTTTACTCTTTCGATTTCAAGTTGTTTTCCAGCAGCATCTAGAAGGTTGTGAAAGCCCTAAATATTGTATTCCCTTTTTGAACTGATGAATGAATATATGCTTTTAGCTTTCCGTCCATGCTCTATTTTATTGTATTTATTTTCCTCTGCCATATTTGACATGGTATCATAGCATATCACAAGTCCCAGGTTGCATAAGCCTCTTCATATTTAAATGGAGAGCAACTAGATCAAGTTAAGGAAGCTGAACCTCCACAAGTCTCAGGTTTGGAAGCTGGTGCAAAGACAAAAGCAATTAGAAGCTATAGCTGATCCCACAAGTCAAAGAGAAGAAATCCACTAAAAGGTTTCTGAAGCAGTGTTGCGGGTACATAGGCTCCACTCAAAACAAAATCCATTCTGATAACTAGAAGATTCCTAGACAAAAATCCTTAATCCAAACACCCAGAGCTGAAGCCACACGTCCCAGGTTGTGTAAGACTCTTCATATTGTAATGGAGAGCAGCTAAAGTCAAACTCCTTGGTAAATTATTTTGTTTGATTTGAAATATCTCTTGAACATTTGAAATATTTGAAGACCACAGAGTCTTAAGGAGTTATAGAGTATTCAAAAGGGAGAACATTTAATATTGGGAGGTTTTTTTTAATGGCTACCTCTAGTAATCTGCCACAGAGTCCCATTCTTCTTGGCAAAAATTATGAATTCTGGTCCTTGAGAATGAAGTCTTTTTTGCAAGCCCAAGAATGTTGGGAAACTATTGAACATGTCTATATAGAGCCCACTCTAGCAAACTTAGCTACTATGAATAATACTTAGAGAAATGTAGCTAGTGGGTTGAGAAAGAAAGAGAACAACCTGGAAAAATGTTGGATTCAAAATTCTGTTGATGACTCTATTTTCTCTAAAATCACAAGTGCTGCAACAACAAAAGAGGCTTGGGATATCCTCAAATCTACATATGAGGGTAATGACAAATTCAAGACAGTAAAATTACTAACCTTACGAACCAAGTTTGAAACATTGAAAATGTCTAACTCAGAGAATGTTGATCAGTTTATGATCAGAGTCATGGGCATTGTAAACCGGATTAGGATTAGTGGTGAAACCATTGAAGATCAGAAAATTGTTGAAAAAGTCTTCAGAAGCTTACCAAAGAAATTTGAAATGGTTGTAACAACTATTTTGGAGTCCAAATATCTCACTACTTTTTCAGTAGTAGAGCTAATTGGATCACTCTTTTCACATGAGACTAGACTGAATCTGGAAGAAGAGTCTTTGGAACAAGCTTTCAAGACTCAAACCTCTTTCAGTAGAGGTAGAGGCAGAGGAAACATAGGCAGAGGCAACTGAGGGAGAAGCAATAGAGGCAGACCAAATCAATATGGAGAAGAAAGATCGACACAAGAACAATCAGGGCAGTTTAGAAACTCTCAGAATAAGGCACAAAGAGGCAAAAATCAGACTGATAAATCTAGAGTCCAGTGCTTCTACTGCAAGAAATTTGGACACTATGAATTTGAATGCAAAAAGAAACAGTCAGACCAAAATAATGGTAGAGCACATGTCTCCAACAATGAAGGCAAACCTTCTGAAGCAATGTTTCTTTCCTATCATACTTCTAAAGACAATCACACCAAAGATCTTTGGTTGTTGGACAGTGGCTGCAACAATAATATGACATATAACAAAGATTTAATTTCATGTATTGATACTTCTATAAGTTCTGAAATTACTCTTGGTGATGATTCTTGAGTAAAATCCCAAGGGAAAGGAATTGTGCCTGTTCTTACTAAACAAAATCAGCAAAAAAACATACATGATGTCTATTATGTTCCAAATCTGAAACACAATCTCATAAGTGTAGGTCAATTGATGGAACATAGCTATGATATAATCTTTAAAGGTACAACTTCTTGTATTTTTGACAAACCTCTCGGTAGAAGACTTATAGCAAAGATTGAAAGAACCGAGAATATAATGTTTCCCTTGAATCTTAGGAGTGCCATTCTATCACAGCCATTTGCCCACAATGTCTCAAGCATGTATGAGTCACAATTATGGCATTCTAGGTTTGGTCATCTTCCTTTTAAAAGAATTAGTCTTCTTCAAAAGCAATTTATGGTCAAAGGTCTTCTTGCTTTCAAATCACTTGACAATCAATGTGAGAGTTGTATTCTTGAAAAGCATAAGAGAGACAGCTTCCCATCATCCTCAAATAGAGCAAAAGAACACTTAGAGCTAGTCCAAAGATCTTTGTGGACCAATGCAAACTCAATCCATTGGTGGTAGCTTTTATTTTCTGACCTTTATTGATTAATTTAGTAGGAAAATTTGGATTTATTTTCTCAAGAATAAGTCTGATACTTTTTCAAAGTTCAAACAATTCAAAGTTGAAGTTGAAAAACAAGTGGTAAATATATAAAAGTGCTTAGGTCAGACCGAGGAGGAGAATACAGTTCAAAATATTTCATAGACTTTTGCAAACAATATGGCATTGGTATGCAAACCAAAACAAGATATACTCCACAAAAAAATGGAGTAGCTGAAAGGAAAACTTAGACCATCATGAATATGGCTAGATGCATGCTCAAAGAAAAGAATTTGTCTAATGATTATTGGGATGAAGCTATTGTTATTGCAGTCTATATTTTAAATAGATCTCCTACAACTAGTGTTCGAGGAAAAGTGCCACAAGAGGCTTGGTCTGGTACAAAGTTGAATGTAGCTCATTTTAGAATTTTTGGTTGCATTGCATTTGCACACGTTCCAGAGGAGCTGAGACAAAAACTTGACAATAGGAGTGAAAAGTGCATCTTTGTTGGCTATAGTGAACAATAGAAATCCTATAGACTCTACAATCCTGTCACCAATAAATTCATGGTGAGTAGAGATGTCAAGTTATTTGAGAACAAATCATGGAGTGATCAAGAAAATGAAACTTTGAATGGTCCAAATCCATTACAGCTATTTGGCAAACCTTCAGATCAACAAGTTCATCTGCCAAGGCTACCAAGATTGCAGGTACAAGGTCAACAACAACACTTTGGAAATGGTAATTCTCCCAACATTGATTCATCTTCATCTATAGACAATCAAAGAACTAGAAGTTAAGGGAAATATATGAGGAAGAAAATGCAATTGAACAAGATCTTTTGGCCTTTCTTTCAAATCATCCAACCCACTTTTAAGAAGCAGTAAAATAGAAACATTGGGTTGATGCAATGAATTAGGAAATTGAAGCCATAGAAAAGAACAAAACTTGGGATCTTGTTGATCTACCAAGTGACAAAACCAACATTGGTGTAAAGTGGATATATAAGACAAAGCTGAATGATAAAGGAAAGATAGAAAGACACAAAGCAAGGTTGGTTGCCAAGGGTTTTTCTTAGCAACTTGGCATAGACTATGAAGAAAATTTTGCTCTAGTAGCAAGATTAGACACAGTCAGAACTATTTTGGCTATTGTAGCTTAGAATAAATGGAAATTTTTCCAAATGGACGTCAAATTTGCATTCTGAAATGGCATATTGGAAGAAGAGATATATGTAGATCAGCCACCAGGGTTTGAAATCAAAGGTCAAGAGTACAAAGTATATAAGTTCAAGAAAGCCTTGTATGGCTTAAAACAAGCTCCAAGAGCTTGGTACAGTCGGATTGACTCTTACTTCATCAATAATGGATTCATTAGGAGCAGTCATGAGCCAACTCTCTACACAAAAACAGATCATGAAGGTAAAATTCTCATTTTTTGTCTTTATGTTGATGACTTGCTCTATACAGGAAATTTGATGCTAGAAGAATTCAAAGCTGCCATGAAAAAGGAATTTGAAATGACTGATCTAGGAATCATGAAATACTTTTTGGGAATTGAAATCAACCAATCAACTCAAGTTATTTTTGTTTTTCAACAAAAGTATGCTTTAGAAATGTTGAAAAAATTCAGAATGGATAGTTGCAAACCAGCAGACACACCCATTGCTCAAGGAAAAAAGTTGAATAAACAAGATGATGGACCACCAATTGATTCTACCTTTTACAAGAGGCTACTTGGCAATCTTCTGTACCTCACAACAACTAGACCTGACATAATGTTTGCTGCAAGTTTTGTATCCAGATTCATGGACACTCCAAAAGAATCACACTAAAAGGTAGCAAAAATAATTTCGAGATATGTTGCAGGGACAATCAACTATGGATTATGGTACACTCAATCTGAAGATGCTTCACTCTCAGGCTACACAGACAGTGATTATGCTGGCAGCATAGACAATAGGAAAAGCACATCAGGATATGCTTTTCACTTGGGAACAAATCTTATCTCATGGGCATCCAAGAAACAACCCATAGTTTCAATATCTTCAACAGAGACAAAGTATGTGGTTGCAACTACAACAACTTGTCAAGCAGTTTGACTAAGAAGGATTTTGAATGATCTTGCACATATTGAAAAGGAGCCAACTCCTATTTTCTGTGATAACAGTTCAATGATTTCCTTGTCCAAAAATCATGTCTTCCACAAGAAAAGAAAGCATATTGACACTCGCTTTCACTTCATTCGAGAGCTCATCCAAAATGGAGAAATTTCTCTTCGCTTCTGTGGATGACAAGATCAACTTGCAGATATCTTTACAAAGCCATTAGGAAAGAATGTTTTTGAATTTCAAATAAAATGTTTGGGGATTGTTAGTACTGATAATTGTAACAGTTGAGATTAAGAGGGGGTGTTAAAAGATAATTCAATTGTACCCAACATTCCTGTCAAGTGCTTACTTTAGCTAGTTTTGTTAGGTAAAGTTGGTAAACACATTTATTCTGAAAGACTCTCGAATACTCTATATTAGGGTTAGTTTCTTCTAGTTTACTCTTCCAATTTCAAGTTGTTTTCAAGCAAAATCTAGAAGGCTGTGAAATCCCTAAATATTGTATTCCCTTTTTGAACTGATGAATGAATATATGCTTTTAGCTTTCCGTCCATGCTCTGTTTTTCTGCTCTATTTTATTGTATTTCTTTTCCTCTTCCATATTTGACAATCGTGTCTGCCTCGTATGCCAAAGAATTTGCTTCATCTTCACGCCCGTGAGGATGTAATTCATTTAGTAGTTTAGTTACGTTTCTTGCTCCAAAAACCATGTGAATTTTAGAGGCTGGTCTAGAGGAAAATATGGCACAAAGACACATTTTGGAGTGCACTTCCTTCTCAGAAACTTGCATCAAAATGGATTCACAACCTAACTTGATTTTATAAGCTCTTCTCAACCTTATCATAGTGGATTGAAAGGAATAGTTTAATATATTTGTTTTTAACTAAGCTTGCACTTTCATCTATTTATTTCCATACACTAAAAGACATTTTGTACTACACAAACACAATTTGACGACGATAGACTCACAACTCTTGCTAGGATATTCTGATATGAGAAATTTTTTTAAAGGATATGATGCTTTGCATCATCTTGCATGTCTGCACCAAATTATAATCCATTAATTTCTGAAGTTATCTCGACTACTTCATAGAGGGAACACCTTCGGCATAAATATCATAGATATCCATAATTAAGGAAGTCTAAACTGTAGACGTTTAGACTAGAATCATTATCAATAAAATTTCACATAATCCCATTTTAATTAATGTCAAGATGTTGCTAGTTGTTGTTTCTCAACATTGAGGACTAGTTCATCCATAGGGACCTTAACTCCTTGTTTAATGTTCTCAAGACCATTTCTCTTCTACCATGTTTAAAAATAATTTTGAATCCAAATTTATTTAATTTGTGTTTGCAAGTCAAAAAGAGGAGGGTCTACTTCACTAGCCTTGTTGAAATGAGATCCATAGCCACATTTTGGAGAAGCAATAACAAAATTAACAAAAGAATAAAGATTATTTCTACCATGAGAATGGAAATCTATTCTCCATAGAGATGTTGAAGTGATCAAGATCAACCTTATATTCACTAGGGTAAGAATAGGTGAAGTCTAAGGAGCCCTAGTCATCACCATTACATGCATTAGAAGAAGAAGAATGATGAAGAGGCACAACATCATTAACAAAAGGTGATAATGGTGTATGTGGTTTTGGTGAAGAAGAAGGTAAGAGGTTATGAAGAGAATACTCGGTGTAGAAGTAAGCTTTTCATGACTTGAATAAACTTGTTGACAATATTGGAAGAAATTATGATCAAATTAAATTATTGTGAATAATTTACCATGTTATGAATGAATTTAATAGACTGATGTAGGGTAGATGGAACTACACCCATGGAATGAATCCACAATCCACCTATGAATTTTTCAAAACCTTTAATGGAAAATTTCAACAAAGAAATAGAAGAAGCATCAACAATGATACAAATTATAAATATTTAGACCAAACCATTATAAAAATATATTTTACATAGTCCTCATTGAGTGAATGCCAAGATGTTGCTAGTTGTTGTTGTTTGACATTGAGGATTAAATCAAACCAACTCATGTTCTAGAATTGAAAATTAAAAATTCTAAAGGAAGAGTGCAAAGAAATAATATTTTTGTTTTGTAGTGACTAAGTATCACTGCATTATACAATGTAACTATAATTATTTATAGGTAGACTTTATGGGTACATCTATTTTGTAACTCTACTTTGATATAGATAGATTGCCACTACATTATGTAATGGATCCCCTATGATTAGATTCATGATAATTACACTAGGGATTCTATGTTTACCATATTTAAAGAGGCAAGAATTGATAAAATTGATTCTAGCTTGTGATTTGTGTAATCTATAAGGATTTTCTATTTTCTACTCTTTGAAGAGATACAAATTGGAAATAAGATGGAGGTTCTAGTCAAAAATAATAGTAGGAGAATTATATAAAAATAATATTTAGGACTCAAAATGAAACTTAACCTCCCTCCTCAATCTCTATCTTATTTTTTATGTTCTTTCTTGGTTCGATTAGATAGAAACCAAATTTGTGTAATGAAATAAATTTATGTAATGAATCAAGTTTACCATTAAGAACACTTTGATTTTTTTAATTGAAATTGATGAGAAAATTTTAAAACCAATGGTCGAAAAGATTATTGAATGTATTTGTAGAATAAATATTAAAAAAATAAAAAAATATTTTTTGAAAACTTAAATGAAACATGAAGATGTCAATTGTTTGTTGAAATGATAATAAATCTTAATTTTAGACTCATAATGAAGATAATTTGGAATCTTTGGTTGGAGAGGAATCGCCGGGTGTTTCAGGATGTGTTATTGGTGGCCCCTCGTCTGTGGTAGAAAATTTTGCATTCCTTGGGTGAAACTGTTGCTGCTAAGTGTGATCTGTCTATATCGGTGGCCCCTTCTGATGTTGACTGTTTTAAACGCCTTCATCTTCCTCCTTCGCAACAACAGCCCTGGTGTAATAGATGTCGTCACCCTACCCCAAAGGTGAATAGGGAGGGCAGATGGTCCCCTCCTCCTCAGGGGATCCTCAAGCTTAATACTGATGGCTCTTCTCGTGGAAACCTTGGTCATGCTGGTATTGGTGGGGTTGGTCGGGATAGCTTTGGTGATGTTCAATTTATCTTCTCGATGTATAAGGGTTTTCATTCTAATAATATTATGTAGGCTCAGGCAATCCTTGTGGTGGTGAAGCGTGGAAGTCAATTGGGGTGGCGCAGGTTCATTTGTGAATCTGATTTCCAGGTTGTTGTGAACCTATTGAATAGGCGGAATTTAGATGATGTTAGTTGGCAGTTGGCTCTGATTGTGGAAGAGATTCTCAACCTTTGTACTTCTCTAGAGTTAGTTACTTTTACTCATATTCCTAGAGAATGGAATGGTGTTGCAGATGGTTTGGCTAAATGGGCTTCAGATAATCTTCAAGACTAGAACGTGCTGGATTGGGGTCAATTACCCCCTGATTTGTCTCAACAGTTGGACCACTTGGTGGACTTGGATAGGGCTGTGTAACGGCCTTGCTTTGTACTTTTCCTTGGTTTAATAAAGTTTTTACCCCTCTTTTATCCAAAAAGATAATTGGCCTAAGAACATCAAATACTAAGTGTAAAATCTATTGTAAAAAATCTAATCAATGAATACAAAAAATTGGGTTCAACCTTATGTACCAAATATATTAATGTTACATGGCGTATAATTACATCAACTATAGAAAGCAATTAAATAAAATGATATTTCCTACTAAAGAAAATAGGTCAAGCACTCAAAATAAGTAGAAAAAAAATAATGAAAGCCATTGGGAGACATTAAAGAGTTGAAGAACCAAATAGAAATAAACTATGGATATTCTCTGGTAGACTCTCATACAAAGATAAAGTCATAGTTAAAACCTTAAAATTCTTAATTGAAGAATTTTGAAAAAAAATAACACAGGAGTATCACCTAATGAAAAGGATATTGTAAAAAGGAGAATTGGTTGTCAAAACTGTGAGCCACATCTAAAGTATTTTTTGAATATGACTCAAACAAAATTTCTCTAAATTTGTCAAGATGTGTTCTCAAATAAAAATTAGTCAAAGATATTTTAAAATGGAAAACCTTTTTATGTCAAAAAATCACACACACAACTTGTTGTAGAGTCTACACTAAAGTTTCTAATCGCTATGATATTTTTTGACATATATGTGGAGATTTGTATATGAATGAGATTTTGTTGGAGTGTTAGATAAAAAAATCCACATAGATCTACAAGAGATTTTATTTCAATCGTTTTATGTGAAAGATTAGATAGACAATTATTTTATAGTAAATCATGTTTGGATGGAACATATGATAGTTGCAATGGTTTGCAATGTTTGAGATACCGCATATACATAGAGAATACACATGTAACTATAAATAAATTAGAAAGTTTTAGAAAGTATAAGTTAGTGGCCTACACTCTAAAAGATGGTAAAGAGGGAAAAATGTGTGAATTCGTGAGTGAAAAACTATTGGTAGATCAATTTATGTCTATTTAAATTGAGAGAACATAGTGTATGACTATGCAAGACATACATATAAAGCTTGATGGTCAGACTAACAATTCAAGTTATGTAATTTAATTTATTTTTTTCATACCACCATTTTAATTGTAGAATTTACAGAAAATTATATACTACAACCACAAAATAAGTCTCAATCATAGTACTACAACACCACTTAGGTTTCTATATTTATGCATATAACATTTATTCATGCACCTCACAGTACATAGGAAAATAAAAATATCTTTAGGGAGTAATTTTTATATTAGTGATTATTGCACACATTCTATAGATTTTATGCAAAAAAAAATTCAAATGTTCTATGGTAATTTGAGTAGAAAGAACATCACATTTGGTCAAAATATCATGTGGTCAGATAATTGTGGATCACAATTTAAGAACTCATGGATGTTTTATTGGTTGAGGAAGATCCATAAGATGAATGGTATTTAGTATATATGGAATTTATCTTAGGGTGGGCATCAAAAAATGGAGCATGATGGTGCAAGAACATGTATTAAAAGAGCCTTAAGGTACATGTGCAGAAATATAGGGGACGAAAAAGTGGTGACAACCACTTTTTGGTCCATCTAAGGCATAACACGAGAAAATGGGAGGAAGATAGAGATAGGGGAGAGAGATAGAGAGGAATATAAAGATGGAGAGGGAGAGGGAGAGAGGGAGAGGGAGAGAGGGAGAGCGAGAGATGAAATGACAAAGAGGAGAGATGGATAGAGAGAGATGGATATATATATATATATATAGAGAGAGAGAGAGGTGATATATGGAGAGAAGTAGAGAGGGAGATATATAGGGGTAGATAGAGATGAAGAGATAAGTGTTATGCATATGATTGTAGAGCAATAAAATAATAAAAATGAATGCAAAAATAAAACATGAAAAAATACAAGATACGAGAGAGACATAGGTATACATGGTTCACTTGATATGGACTATATCCATGGAGAAAAAACTAGTCCTTCCTTTATTTCATCTAGAAAAATGAAGGGATAAAAATATACAACACATTTTTTGGAACCTCTTCTTCACGCTTGGTCACACAACACTCTCTTTACAAGGAAATTTAAAATATTTTTAAATGTGTTGCCCTCAAATCCTTTCCAAGGGGGGCTCCATAATATTCTTTCACTCGCCTTGGACCCCCTAGTGATAGAAATGGAGGGGCGACCCCCGCTCCCTTCCCTCCACCCCTCGCCCGATGTTGGAAAATATGAAGGATTTGAATATTGTGGTGAATGTTCTATTTCACCGGTGCTCAACAATAACGTATATAAGGAGAAATTACAGTTGATATAATTGTAACTAAAGTGACAACTGTAGCGGTAGTTTGATAAAAAAGATCAACAATTTAATACACACTAAACTATGCTAACATTCGCTAACATTCCCCCCCTTATTACATTGTTCCTAAAAAAAAAAACACCTTGCCAAGGGACCCCCCCTTAGAGTTTACATGAAAAAAATTGCTGATTACAAAATATGTATACATTCTTGAGAAGATTTTCTTTTTGAAGAAATAAATTTTGAATCAGGTGGAACTCCTCCAAGTTGCCTTGTAACCCTTGGAAAGATGTAGCTCTGAGTTGAATTCCTAAGTTCATCCTCCCATGAGCTCTCAAATCATTGACCGTAATTATTGGACAACCACCCTCCAAGTTGTCTCCTCGACCCTCGTAAAGGTATAATCCTTGGTCCAGACCGTAATTATTGGACAACCATCCTCCAAGTTGTCTCCTTGACCCTCATAAAGGTATAATCCTTGGTCATAGTCTCATGAACTCTTTGGGAAACAATCCATATTGAGATCTTCACCAAACCCCTTACATGTCTCCAAAAATCAAACTTCACAATATATGTATTCTTCAAATCTATCAGCAACAATAAGAAATTAAAGCCAAAAATGCTTCTCATGCAAAGCATCATCTCAAAGTGAGAAGCTGACTTGAGATGATAGAAATTCCTCCATCCTCTAGTGCCACCAGCCTCCAATCACATGTCACTCTTTATCCATTTAATATTTTTGATGAGTCTTTCAAAGCCCTATTAGATGTTGCAAAGATAACCCCAATTTGGATGTCATTTATAATGTTCTTTTCAATAACTAGAAGAACATCATCTTGCAACTCAATATTCTGAACATCGAAACTCATAGTGGGAATGAAAATAATGATAAATTCAAGTTTTAACTTGTACAATATAATAATCTTATTAGTATCCAGACCTGTCATTAGAATGAACACCTCCTCCTCGGAAAAAAATACTCAAAATGAACATGACACATTGATTTTTCTACATACGAGTGTACCTTTTGTAAACCAACTGAATAATAATACCTACATTTGTTGCAATAATATTCCCACTCTCTAAGCTTGTGACACTTCTGTTGATCTAGCAAAATGACTCATGTGTCATACTCCATTTTTCTTAAAACATAATCTCGTAACACATACCTTGAACTCTCAAAAGAATATCTCTGTTTCACTACACCCTGATAGTAAAGGTGCACCCTGGAAATGGGTAAATCATGCACAATAGTTATACATTAAAAAATCACTAAAAAATTGCACAAGTACCTTAGTTTTATTATGAGACAAACTAGGATCAATCCAAACCCAACAAGACACAATTCTAGTTGCAATTTTTCTTTAGAACATCCTTTACCAATTTATTTCATTGGAAATGTTGAGCAAAATATACTTATCTATGCAGCTTGCTTCTTTTACTTTTCCCCAAATGATGGAGACCCCGATCAATCACCCAATTTTCCTAATGATGCTTGAGAATGCAAAAATTCTTCTATTCATGCCTCCTTATCCTCAAAACAAAGAAAACCTTGACATCGAATATTTGGAATCGCCCAAATCTAATTGTGGCTTGGACAAAGAAGTACAAAGGTTTACATTTTATTTATGGCTTTTCCTCCTTGCAATCCTCTATAGAAGACTTCGTCCTACACTACCCCACCACGTTTTCCACAACATGCTTCACATATTCTCCTACAAAAAATTCACAATAGATTACAAACACCATACACAGGCAATTATGAGGACATCATCATATTTCAATGCACAGATAGAAGAAGACATGAAGCCAACATCAACACACAGTCATCTTTAGATTCCAACACATAGGTAAACACTCAGATGCATCATCATATATATTTCATCGCTCCAATGCTAATGAATCGCTCTAGTGCTCTGATACCAAATGTTGACAAATATGAAGGATCTGAATATTGTGGTGAATGTTCTATTTCACTGGTGCTCAACAATAACACATATAAGGAGAAATTATAGTTGATATAATTGTAACTGAAGCGATAACTGTAGTGATAGTTTGATAAAAAAGATCAACAATGTAATATGTGTTGGGAAAATAAACCCAACTACAGTGGGCAAAGAAGAAAACACAAACAAGATAAACAAACAACAACAAGATGGGGAAAAATATTTTTTGTTTCATTAAACTATCCAAAAATATTACATTCAAAAACTTGTTCACATACAAAAACTCAGAGCTATGCTCTGTACATTCTTCATACAAAAACTGTGCTGGAGATATTTTGGAGCACTGCTCTATGTCACAAACTTTTGTTGCTGCAGGATCTCCTAAACTTCCTTTGTTCTGTTATGTTCTGCTAAACATTCCTCCTCTGTCTTCTGTTGCACTCTTCTGTTATTCTCTGTCTAACTAAAAAATATTTTGTTTGTTTCTTTTTCCTTTTCCAACCTTTTCCAAAAATTGGCACTCAATTCAAACACCCACCAGAAATTAATTCACTGCCAAAATTAATTGGCCAACATTGGTTGTCAGATACGACAAAGTGGGTGAAGAATCCTAACATATCAAATCTAGTTGTGCATTAAATGCACTCGGTTGGTGGCTGCTCAAGATTAGTTTTTCCAACACTCCCCCTTAATCTTGAGTCTTTCTATTTTGCATCACCATTCAAAAGTTATGGAGCAAAAGTTTCGGAGCATATGCACTTTTCTGTGTTTTCCAGAACACAAGTTCTGGAGCATCTGCGCTTACAAGTTCTAGAGCACCTGCACTTTTCTATGTTTTCCATAACACAAGTTCTGGAGCATCTGCGCTTCTCTGTGTTTTTTTGAACCAAGGTTCTGGAGCATCTCTGCTTTTCTATGTTTACCAGAACCAAAGTTTCAGCGCATTCTTGCATACCAAGCCTATCTCTTAGGCGTTCAAATGAGTCTTTTGGCAATGCCTTTGTAAAAATATCAACGAGCTACTGCTCATATCTACAATACTAAAGCTCGATCTCTCCATGCTCCATCAACTTCCTTATGAAATGGTATCGGATTTCTATGTGCTTGCTTCGTCCATGAAATACGGGATTCTTGGTCAAGGCAATAGAAGATACATTGTCACAAAATATGGTTGTACCATCTTCTTGCTACTCCTTCAAATCTGCAAGGATTCTTCTAAGCCAAATAGCTTGGCACCCTGTTACATTTGCTACAATGTATTTCACTTCATCCATGGAGAGAAAAACTATGGGATGCTTCTTTGATGCCCATGATATTGCTCCTAAACCCATGTGGAACAAGTATCTCGAGGTGCTCTTCCTATCATCTACATTTCCTACCCAATCATTGTCTGTGTATCCAACCAGTTGAAACTTGTTGGAGGTGGTGTACATAATTCCATAGCCTTTTGTGCCATTGAAATACCTTAGTATTCTTTTTACTGCTTGCCAGTGGGTGTCCGTAGGCTGCTCCATAAACCTAGAAATCAGGATTACTGCGTACATCAGATTGGGTCTTGTTGTTGTCAAGTAGATGAGGCTTCCAACCATGCTCTTGTAGAGGGTTGGGTTAACATCACTGCTATTGTCCTCTTTGCTTAATTTCAGACCTGTAGCTATTGGAGTTGGGGCTAGTTTGTTGTCCAACATTCTAAATCTCTTAAAGATTTGGTTAGCATAATTTGTTTGAGAAATAAAGATTCCATCATCTATTTGTTGGACCTCTATTCCTAAGAAATGTTTTAGCAAACCTAGGTCTATCATTTCAAACTCATTTTTCATTACCTCTTTGGAATTAGCAATGAAAAGATTGCTATTCCATGTAAAAATTAAATCATCTACATACAAAATAGAAATAAGAATCTCACCATTGGCTACCTTGATGTAGAGTGTGGGATCACTACCACTTTTGTTGAAGCCATTGCTCAAAAGGTACGTATCAATTCTATTGTACCATGCTCGTGGTGCTTATTTCAGCCCGTAGAGAGCTTTCCAGAGCGTATAGACTTTGTTTTCTTTCCCTGGAACTTTGTAGCTAGGTGGTTTCTCCACATACACCTCATCTTTTAGCACTCCGTTCAAGAATATTGACTTTACATCCATTTGTGCTAGGCTGCAATTGCTAGGACTGCCCGCTCTGTTTCTAGCCTTGCAACTGGTGCAAAAATCTCATCATAGTCTCTTCCAGGCTATTGTTTGTATCCCTTAACAACCAACCTTGCTTTATGTCTCTCAACTTTACCATCAGCAGTGCATTTGGTCTTATAGACCCACTTAACTCCAATGGCTGATTTCCCTTTGGGTAAATCAGTGAACTCCCATGTTTTGTTTCTCACTATGGCATCTATCTCTTCATCCATGGCGTTACACCATTTTTCTTCTTTCATATCTTCTTCAAAAAAAATTGGATCACTATGAGAAAACAAAGAAAAATCTAAGTTTTCATCAAAATATTCATACCTTGTATTGTCATAAATTTCCCTCACGCTTGTAGTCTTCCATGGCATCAATGATGCAAGCATAGTGTCTGAATTTCTAGAGCTACTTGATTACTAGTCTGATGAAGAATACTGTTGTTGTACAGTTCCAAAGCATCCACCCTACTGAAAGTTTCCAGAGTTGTTGTTGCTGTTTTTTGAACTATTACCTTGTTGTAAGGTTCTGGAGCATCTACCTTTTGTAGCTTCTTCATCCTCAAAGGGTATTGAAACAAAAATACTTATGTTGCTATCAACTATTCCATCCAATGACTCATTTTCAATGAACTCAACGTCCCTGCTGATCACCACTTTCTTGGTGATGGGATTGTATAATCTATAGGCTTTGGATTCTTCACTATAGCCTATGAAAATGCATTTTTCACCTTTGTCATCAAATTTCTGACTTTTTCCTTTTGGCACAAAAACATATGCTACACATCCAAATATTCTTAAATGCTCAACACTCCATTTACATTTTGTCCACACTTCTTGTGGAATCCTATCACAAACGGCCTTTGTGGGGCACCTATTCAAGATGTAAACTATTGTTGCTACAACATCACCCCAATATTCATTTGACAAACCTTTTTCCTTCAACAAGCTTGCTGTCATCTCCGTGATTGTTCTATTTTTTCTTTTAGCTACTCTATTTTGCTGTGGAGTATACCTAGCTATGAGTTGTCTCTGAATACCTTGAGATTTGCAAAAATTCATAAACTCTTGAGAGATATACTCTGCCCCTCTATCCGTTCTGAGGACTTTGATATAATGGCCACTTTACTTTTCAACCAAGGCCTTAAACTCCTTGAACTTATCAAATGCCTCTGATTTTTTCTTCAAAAGATACACCAGGATTTTTCTACTATAGTCATCTATGAGTGTCATGAAATAAACATTTCCTCCTAGTGTTGGGGTCTTCATGGGACCACATAAATCTGAATGCACCAGCTCTAATGGTGCTCTAGCTCTCCTAGAATGCCCTGATTGAAAGGGTTGCCTATGTTGTTTACCTAGGATGCATGCTTCACATTTCCTATCGGGCTCTACAATTGCTGGTAGGCCCCTAACCATGCCTTTTTTAGCTAAAAGACTTAAAATAGAATAACTTAAATTCCCATACCTCAAATGCCAAAGCTTGGATGGGTCTTGGATGACCGATTTGAAGGCTGAATGCTGCAAGCCTTTTGAATGTCCCGAGATTTGCATTTCGAGGGGAAACATTCAGTTCTTTGTCATTTGAACCACTGCCATAAATCTCTTGCTTTTGTCCTTGTTGTAGATGGTGCATTCTCCTTTCTCCATCAACACTCTATAGCCATTTTGAACCATTTTTCCAATGCTCAAGAGATTGTGTTTCATTCCTGGGGCATAAAAGACATCATGGATTTGTCTTTCTTCACTATGCCCTTACCCATGACTGGAATCTTCTCGTTGTTGCCCATTTTGATTTAAGACTTGATGCTACTATCAATGGAGGAAAATAAATTTCTGTTACCACTCATGTGGTTGCTATAGCCACTATCCAAATACCAAACTTCAGCGCTGCCCTATTCTGCAAGATTGCATGCAATGAACACTTGTGACTATTTTTCATTTTCAGCCTTGTTCTCATTCGCCATATTTGCATTTTGACTCCCTTGGTCACATTGTTTCTTCCTGCATTCACTTGCATAGTGACCATACTTGTGACAGTAGTAACACTATACATTACTCTTATCTTTCCTTTGATTTGAGTTGCTATTCCTTATGCTTTGGAAGTCTGATTGGGAGGTGTTGGCTTCCTCTTGGCTGTTTGATCCTCCTCTTCCAGAGTTACTTCTACCTCTACCTCTTTGACCTCTTCCTCTGCCATTTCTTCCTCTTCCCCTACCTCTTACATTTGCTTGTGATTTGAAGGCTTGTTCCTGGGAAGCATTTGCAGACCTATTTAGGCGTTACTCATGGGTTTGAAGTGAACCAATTAAACTCATCAACTGATAATGTTGAGAGGTCCTTTGCCTCTTCTATGGCAATGACCACCGGGTCAAATTTTGTGGGTAAGATTCTAAGGATCTTCTCCACAATATTTTGTTCTTCCATGGTTTCTCCATTTATCCTCAACTGGTTAATCAAGGTGGAAGCCCTTATATGGAAATCTAAAATGGACTCGTTGTCCTTCATCTGCATGGTCTCAAATTCTCTCCTTTGCAGTTGGAGTTTTACAAACCAAACTTTCTTAGTCCCTTTGCAAGTGGTTTGAAGTATTTCCCATGCCTCTTTTGCATAACTAGCTGCTGCTATTCAAGGGAAAATAGCCTTTGTTAAGGCTGCCTCAATCAAATTGAGGGCTTTAGCATCATTCTTTCTTGTCTCCTTCAACTAGTTCTTTTGGGGATTGGTCAATGTTGCATATGCATTTGGGCCAGTCACATCTATGAACCCATTTGCAACTAACTCCCACAAATCATTTTCTACTAAAATGGTTTTCATTTTCTTTGCCCGTATGTCATAATTTTTTTCATCAAAAATAGGTGGTTGCTGTCAACTCCTACTGTCTCCTCCAACCATGGGGGAAACTACAAATACCCAGAAAGAAATCTAGGGATTTTCTACACTTACTAGAAAACTAGGGCTTTCCCAAATACCCAAAAACTAAGATTTTGTCTCTACACACCTAGGACTAGAGCTAGGGCTTTAAAAACTAAATGCCCAGAAAACTTAGGGCTCTGATACCAATCTGTTGGGAAAAGAAACCCAACTACAGTGGGAAAAGAAGAAAACACAAACAAGATAAACAGACAACAAGAAGATGAGGCAGAAATATTTTTTGTTTCATTAAACTATCCAAAAAGATTACATTCAAAAACTTGTTCACATACAAAAACTCAGAGCTATGCTCTATACATTCTTCATACAAAAACTATGCACGTTCTGGTGCATTGAAGCAAACTGTGTGCTAGAGATATTCTGAAGAACTGCTCTCTGTCACAAAATTTTGTTGTTGTAGGATCTCCTGAACTTACTTTGTTCTGTTATGTTTTGTTGAACATTCCTCCTCTATCTTCTGTTGCACTCTTCTGTTATTCTCTATCTAGCTAAAAAACATTATGTTTGTTTCTTTTTCCTTTTCCATCCCTTTCCAAAAATTGGTTCTCAATTCAAACTCACCCACTAGAAATTATTTCACTGCCAAAATTAATTGGCCAACATTGGTTGTTAGATACGATAAAGTGGGTGGAGGATCCTAACGGATCAAATCTAGCTATGCATTAAATGCACTCGGTTGGTGGCTACTCAAGATTAGCTTTTCCAACAATATGCACTAAACTATGCTAACATTCGCTAACAGCCAACACCCCTTGTCAAGAACTAGGATCCAAACATGGCTGAAATAAATAAGAAGATAATTAAGCTCCATCCTTAAAAAATAAGGAGATAGAGATAAAGAGAGGGTGAGATAGAGGGATAAGTATGAAGAGATAGAGATAGAGATAGAGATAAAGGAAGATCAATAGAGAGGAAAATAGATATACAAATATGGATTATTATAGATTCAATAAATACTCTTAATTATACTTATTCACTTATATTCACTAGTTACCCCTTATTATTGCACCATATATTTTTGCATGGCTTAGGATTGATCCCATGGTGTGCAAGAATAAATTTCTTAATTTTAAAATATCAAATTCACATTCCAAGTCCCTTGCCCTTCTTAATAGTCATTATGATTTAACTTGGTACACATTTGTGAGCCATGTTATGTCATGATATTGAAGGATATTTAATATGCACTAAAATTTAATATATATGGTAGGATTATCCAAAAATAGGGTATCATTTCAGAATATTTGAATTTTCTAAGGAGACGACGAATCATTCCACATCATTTACATATAGGCCATTTGGATGTTGGTGAATATTATCTTCAATAATGAAAATAATTGTGGGCTTAAAACTAAGGAGAACATGATCACCTATAGAATCAACATTTTATCCAATGATGTTAGAAACCACCTTAACCATTTATATTTTAGGAAGAAGAGGGAGCATTATATTTGGAGTACATTGTGATAGATTGATCTTGCATGCCATAGATTGGTTCCATGTGTCAAGTTGAATCTACATAGATTTAGATCAATCTTGTGGCAGTTGGATATGTACCACATATTTTTTTAGTCATTTAAAACTCTAAGTATGCCAAAACATGAATTTCTAAACAATTGCAAACCAACTCTACATGACATCATAATTATTTTGACATCATCAATTTTAAAATTAAATACCTGTGATCCCACATGTCTTTAAGTATTTATTATAATTATTAATCCAACTTTTATTTATTTAAAATAATTTACACCTATTAATTATTTTTTAATAAATTTAAATTGTATTTATGCAATAAAATTATATTCTGAGATTTAATTTGAGATTATCATAAAAGTCAACTAAAAAATCATTTTTTATAAATGATATATAATTCTATACTTTGTATTAAAATATCAAAACTTGAAGATAGAAGAAATGAAATCACACTCCATCAAATTAATACCAAGGCCAAAAAGACAAACAAGAGTGATCAAACCACTAAATCACTCTGAATTCTATTTTGTAATTTTTGAAAATAAGAAGACACCTCATTAAAAAGGATAATTTGCTTTGGTCACGCCACTTTGATTGTGGGCATGTCTCAAAATGAATATTATTATTATTTTCCTTTTCATCTACAATTACATAAGAGATTTTAAAGAACTAGAAAAATGAGACATCCATGACAAACAAACACTAGCTCTTTCTTTCAGTGAGATGAGGTGAAGAGATGAGGAAAGGAAGCATCTGAATTGAATGTCATGCGGCTATAATCATGACTAGTTTCCATCTTTATTTGATCTATTTGTTTTACAATATTCATCATCTTCATGTCGGCAAAGAGCGTTAACATTTGAACGACCTCGCTCATGGAAGGCCTGCTACCCATGTTCTGCTCTACACAACACAATGTCGTGTTCAACACCATCTCCATCTCCCTCTTCTCATCCCCACTTGGAGCTTGCAATTTGGGATCCACCATCATCTCCATCCATCTTCCTGCATTCACATTCTCAATAGTCTGTTGCACAAAATTAATCCCTTACCCAAATACATTGAATTTTGTAGTTTCTTGCCCGCTCGCTAATTCCAATAGAAGAATCCAAAAATTGTAAACATCCGCCTTGGCTATGATGGGCAGATTGGTTGTCCACTCGGGTGCCAAATACCCTCTTGTGCCTTGAATTCTTGAGAAAGCGAAAGCTTGATCCCTGTCCACCAGCTTTGCCATCCCAAAGTTTGCAACTTTCACACCAAAATCCTCATCGAGGAGAATATTTTGTGGTTTGATGTCATAGTGGAGAATCCATTTTAGGAATTCCTCATGCAGATAAGCGAGCCCCATGGCCATCCCGACTGCAACTTGAAATATTTTACTGCAATCCAACACTTTGGAGGGGTCTTGGGTGAAGAGATAGTTATCCAACGACCCACTCTCTGTAATTTCTTAAGCCCAGAGTAACACAATAAAAATTGACAGGAGTAGCAAACACTAAAACACAGGAATAAAGAACAAAGAATTCTATTTACACACACAATAGTTTTATTATTTCTCTATGATTAAATGAGTTATGTATATAACCTCTATTTATAGAGGTTTTTCATTACAATTCTTTCTACATGCAAATTCTATATTTCCCATGCAAAAAGCATGCACAACTTAGACCACCTAAAAATAAGACTCTAAATATATCACTGAACATGCATTTATTCATGCAATCTAACAGTCTTAAAATAAAGTTGCAAATTGGAATAAACAAGGTGAATTGCATGACGGTGAGGCTCATGCATCACTTTCCAACATACTCCCCTTTGATGCTGAGACTCACAATACGGTTTTGAAGTTTTGTAAACTGAACTTGAGCAACTCAGTGTGCAAGATTACTATCACTCTAGTCTTATAGACTCACTTAGTACCCTTCTTATAGAAAAATACCCACTTACTCATGTATCTCCCTTTTAAGTGATCACAAGGTTTTCCCTTCCTTTCTCTAACATAGAGAAGATTCATAGTCTCTCAAATCACATGACACCTTTCAATGTGCCAATCATAATAAGCAGTTATGAACTACTTGATTTAAACCTTCAAACTTTGTTTGACAATCATTTCTTTTAACATGCCCACATTTAAGTTTGTACAACCTTTTGAAAATATCTGTAACTTTTTTCTAACTGGATCCATCAATCCATCCATAATAAATCTTCATACAATCTTTCATAGATTGTCCATTCCACTCTCTATTCCAACATGATTTTTTAAAGTGATTCTTCAACCCACAAATTGTACAAGGATGAAGATCCCAACACTTCTCTTTTTTATGTCCTCCCCTGTGACAATGAGAACATTGCATAAACTCCATACTTTTAGCTGATTTACATGAACCTGTAACACTTGTTACATTATTTCTATCTCTCTCACCATATCCTAGGCCTTCATTCTTTGGCCTCACAACTAGTTAAATGGACTCTCTCATTTCTTGTTCATGTTTCTCCGAACCTTTTCCTTCATATCCCATTTTCTTCATAATTTTCAAACCAACACTCTTTTCAAACTAACCTTTATTATTAATTATAATTGATTAAAAATGGGTGGATGAATGCTATTGTATGGTTTAGGACATAGAGCACACCCACTTTCAAGATATTCCACTCAAGGATAACGCTAGAGACCTCAATGCAAAAGAGAAAGAAATCTTGTAATAGGTCTATCCTAAGGGTTGATTATAAGTTAATCAGGGGTTCACCACCAAGTAAGAACTTGGAAAGCCAAATATAATTTAAGATCTAATGACAATACCTTGTGTATACACCTAAAAATGGTCTGGAGAATCTAATTAATTAAATATGACTTATTTGATTAATAACCCTGAATTCCTCTACTATTGAACAAATATAAATATTCATTTATATAGTTCACATTTCAATTCTTCTATTATTTCATCTTAATTAAATAAAAAAAATTAAATACTTTGTTTTATTTAATTATCAATTTCCCCTATTTTATTCTATCTTAATCACATCATTTAAATAAATTTAACAAAAGGTTAAATACTTATTGTTTAATTATCATATTCCTTTGATTTAATTTAATAAACAACTTCTATAGTTTGTTTTATTAAATTATTAATTCCCCTTTTACTAATTTAAATAAATCAAAAGTATTTAAATAAAAGCATAAATCAAATTTCCTCTATTCACTCACCAATAAAATTAGATATTTTATATCTAATTAATTCAACTGGCATTCACGGGAAAGCTTGTAGGCAATCCTCTCAATCCTTCCAATCCTCTCCCTTTGATCCTTCCTATCCTCTTGCCTGGTTTTTTAATGGGGATGAACCATTCACATAATCAGCTCCAGCCTTTCGATCTATCACCCTTCAATCCTCCAGATTGAATCTAGGCCTCTGTTTGTTGCCCCTGTGCAAATGTGCTGCTAGGAAATCTATAAATACATCCATGTACAACAAAGAATGGATCCCATATTTGTGAAAAGTTACTCTGCAGGAGAGCATCAAACAATCAAGCATTTTTAGCAATAGAAATAGATTTCATATCATGGCTACATAGTAGTTTTACTGTAGCTTTCATCATAGTTTCATGTCAGCATTAGATTATAGTACTTTCCTTTATCGTTTAGATATTACCATATAGGATCTCATCATCGCATTTAGCATCATTCTGTTCTCTAGATCGGCATTTTAACAGTCACAGAGCTTATCAAATCTGAGAGCCCTCTGTGATCTAATAAATCTTTGGAGATAGGAGACAATGAGACGCTTTCAATAAATTCTTGTTTTAGAATAGTTTAATTTGTTGAATCTTTGATATAATGTTTCATTAAGAAGTGTTATTTTACTGTTTACTTATTCACACTTACACCTAGTGATGCATGAAACTTGAAAGAATGACCTAGAAATACATATAACTCAGAGCAAAAAGTTGTAAAACCAGAGGTGTGTACCTGGAAACTTGTAGAGGTTTGAATGAAGACTAGAAATTTTGTTGATCCTAAAATTTAGGCCTATTGGGGCTCATTCGCCAATTTGGGCGAATTAGTCCCAGATTAGGGTTTTTGCATAGGAATAGTTTTCTGGAAAAAGGGTATCCGAAAATACAAAAAATCTCAAAATTGACCTAAACTGGAACTCATTCACCAATCTGGGAAAATGAGCCTAGTTAGAGTTTTTTGGAATTTCAAAGTCTGAATCTGGTCTCTAATGTCTGACCTTTTTGTTCCTCTTTATTTTCAGATCTGAAACCCTGATTTTGAGGTTGTAGGTGACTTTTTGATGAAGATTATGACCTTGCCAATGGGGAGAAAACTCCAATAAATTTCTCCAAGCTTGCAACCTAATATTCAATGATCCTTCAAGTCTTCAAAGCACCTAGATTTGTAATTACACAAAAAGAGAAAAAGTGTTGATTGTTAGGGAATAGGAGTTTGCTTTGGTCGAACCCCTTATAGATAATTAAACCAAATGATGAGACAATGAAATGAAGGTATGAAACATGAAATGTAAAGAATATGACTCATGGAAAATGATACCTTGAATGATGCCTTGTGAATAATGTCTTGTAAATCTACAACTCAACATGAAATGGCCATGAAGGATGTAGATCTTGATTTTGACAATAGGAGTAGAACAATGCTTTATCTTAGATCTTCAATGCTACATCACAACACTAGCTCAATAACATGCTTGATGACATGATGATGGATCTTGAATTTCTACAACAATTGATGAAGAATTATGCCCTTGAATGCCTTAAAAATGATCTTGAATGCTCTCTAGATGATCTTGTGAAGTCTTGGAATGCTTAACTCTTCAATGCTTGACTTGATAACATGAATGCATAATGAAATAACGATTTGAAATCTCATTTATGTAGTCAATCCATCTAATATCCCATGTATTAGATCCCAAAGGCCGACATACATAAAATTTGAACTTAAAACCCAATTTTTCCTACTCAAAACCTTGAAAATAGGCCAAATGGGACTCATTCACCAAGTTGGGTGAATGGGTCCCATAGGGCCTATTTTGATTGCTAAAGTGTTAAGGAGTGTGTAAATTAAGTTTATATGTTGATATTATCAGGTTTTTAGTTAAAATATGCCTTGGGATACATAATATGGGGTCATAGGGGCCTATTAATGATGATATAAAGGTCATAAATTCTAGAGAGCCCAAAATTCAATGGGAAAGTGTAAATAAATACACTTTACAACACCAAACTAAGGCCAAATTGGGTCAATTTAGCTTAAAAGGGCCCTAAATCCCATGTGAATGTGTACTTGACACATTACAACACTAGATTAGGTCTACTTAATTTACAAGCCTCCTAAATTTAATGTGAAAGTGTAAATAAATATATTTTACAACACTAAATTAAGGAAAGGTTAGGTTATTTAGCTTTAATAGGGCCCAAAACCTAATGTGGATGTGTAAAACACATCACAACACTAGATCAAGGCAATATCAAGTCCAATATATCATTAATTATTCCCAAATCAAGCAAGGAAAAGACATACTATTTTTGTTGCCACATTTAGCCCCCACTTTAGTGAGAGGATGAACTTGCTTTAAACCCAGAATAAAGTAGACATTCAAGAGGGGTCCAAGTGTAACAATACAGATGGTCCAGGATAAAAAAGATTGAGGAGGTGGTCAAAACCTCAGGATCCAAGATCTTAAGTCAAACCGACATAAGCACAAAAAGGACACGTACAAGCATCATCAAGATACACAAGCATGCAATGTCAATGAATAAAAGAAGAAATAAAAACGAAAATAACAAGCAAAAATAAAAAGAGGTGGATCAAGCATCGACTGTTTTTCCAACATGATGTGGATCAGATCTAGGTTGATTTTTTGAAAAATGCATATTCACTTTGGGGCAACATAACTTCAAGTTTTCTACTAGGTGAGAAGTCCAAGAAGGTGAGAAACATACGCTTATGGTTGGTATGTGCTCACACACACACACACACACTTGTGGCTAAGGGAAAGTCACGCCCTTGTTTGACTTCTCATCAAACCATATCAAAGTTATACCTCCTGATAACTTTGATAAGGCACCACACAAAAATGAACTTCGAGCTTCATGAGACAAGAAAAAATTTGTATGCATGAAACTCATGAACAAATAAGATGGGTCTAGAGGCATGCAAAGTGTGTTATGCAAGGCGGCCATATAAAAAATAGTGTAAGGTGCATTCAAAGAGATTTTGCTTAATTTGTGCAAGGTCTCTTCTTAGGGAACATTGTGCCTAATGTCTCCAAGAGAGGGAAAGTCAAAGAAATATCATGATCTTGGAGGAAATGAAACCCAATGATACCACCAAGAAAAGGACGCATTGCAAAAATAACTTGAAAAACACATAGTGAAACATGAGTGTCGATGTATGCCCCCACTTCAAAGTAGTTGCTAACACCATTGCTATGAGCAATTGCTTTAAAGTAGAAGAGGACATGAGAGCTTATTCAGAAAGCCCTATGCCAAGTCATATGTTTCCAAATCGAACTACATTGTGAATAAGCATGTCATATGTGAGCCAACTTAAGGCATTTCATCCACATACCAATCTTGCTCTTATATGTACATGAAAGGCAGTCAACTAGCCAAAAGAGACAATGACAAGTGACATACAAGGACAAGGCTACCTACCCCCTTGCCCCCACTTAGTGCAGGACAAGGATTAGCCGAATGAGATGAAAATAAGTGTCAATTAGAGGAACTAGGTGCTTCAACACAAGGGAGAGCACCACAGTCCCTAAGATGTTGTATTTTGTTACTTAAAGCCTTACATTCATTAGTAGAATGACCATGAACTCTGTGATATGCACAAAATGAATTCTTGTAGTAAGATTTCTTTTGTGTTCTTAGAGGGAGATTGTTGGCGTTTCAATTAGCACCTCTGGAGTGCTTATTGGAAACAAATAGCTATTGCAAGTGTGTTAGTGCATGCTCTTCAGATTATAGAGAGGAAGATCTCTCTTTGCTGATTATTCTATGTAAAAAAGTGTACTAAGGTTCCTATCTTTTTTACTCAGCACCAGGACACAAGGGTGCATAAACACAATGCATCGTAGCTAAGATTTTCTCAGGTTTCCGCAAATCTTAACTACGACTAACTAGCTTCTAGACTATCCTACCTCCTCAAGATAAACATAGCATGAGGGCATAGGAGCAAAATGGATGGCTTGGATTACTTGAACCCTCCGTCTTAGTGGGATATGGCCGAGGCTCTGAACTCTCGAATATATACCAAGATAAGGTTTGATGCAAGTAAACACTCTTTTACGGTAAACTGGATCTGAGACTCGCCAATGAGGAGGAACCCATGTCCGAGGTATAGGCTTGGAAACAACTTACTGGAAACAACAAGGTACGATGATCTGACTAACATGATTCCCGAGGAGGTGACGACACCTGTCCAAAGTGTAGGCTGAAAAACAACTCACTAAACAACATCATATGATAATGATCGATAACAAAATATCCAAGGAGGTGACGACACCTGTCCAAGGAGGAGATTGAAACAATACACTATTGAAAATAAGACCTTGAAAGAACTCAAGTATTTAGATCAAGCAAGCATGCGCCATCTGATTTATTTTCTTCAAGCTTCTCCAAAGAATTACAAAGGTCGGGACAAGAAAGGCACAAAATCATGCACAATTATGATCAACCAACAAACTCTCATCCAAGAGTGAATAGATATGAACAAGCTAACTTTGGCAACAATGGTGCAACAATTTTGCTTAGAAAATAAAGGTTAAACAAATAATGAGCCTAAGGCTCTTATTTATAGAAATTCAAAGGAGTAGGCAACCCTAAAATCTCCTTGAGTTAACAAACAGTTCTTGCCAATCAGTAAGATTTATTCCTATGTCTAGAAGTAGGTGAGCAAGTAGTTAAATGGAAAACTACTTCAGTTAAATGATACTAACAAGAGTCAAACTGGGAGTCTACCTCAGTTGACTAACACCTAACTAAAAGTGAACTATAATTACAAATGTGTCTCCAAATAGACATCCACCTTTTAAGGAGATCTGAGATCCATAAATAGTGGGAGTTAATTAGACATCCTAGATCAGTGAGATATGACATGCATGATTTGTGGAGATCTGGAGTCAACTTGGAAAGGGGCATCAAGTTGACTTCAGTCGTATTTATTTCTATTTGGAGGGTAGGACGCCCTTCCTTGGTGCTTTACACCTCTTCGCCACTAGTCAAAAAATTCTCAATCTAGTCGTTGACCTCATCGACCCTTGGGCAATTAATGCTTCTCAAGATGACTGTATGGCATCTCGGCATCTCTTCGCCTATCACAAGCTTTTGCTGATAGTTTATGCATTGGGAAGCTGCTCCATTGAACTGGATAGACATGGCTACAATTTTGGCTAACTTCCAACCATTGGGATCTACAAGGAATGAACCAAGGATGACGTCTTGAAACCGTCTTTATACCATTTCAAGCTCAATGTATTCACCTCCTTCATGTTGATATTCTAACTCAGGGAAGGATACCACCAACGTTCTCACAAAGTTGATAATATTAGCAACAAAGTGTCTATAGTCAATCAACTCCACTGAATTGGCATCATAGGCTCTCACCTTGTATGGCAATTGTTCTTTCCAATCAAAGAGATGGCGTTTGTTCTCAGTGGTTGTAACCGATTGGTATGCTTGTTGCAGATCAGCAATTGTCGCTTCCTCTCCTGGCCTCTCTCGAGCTGCCTTCAAGTCTGATTGTTAGATCTCTGATCGGAGTCCATGTGCTCTGTCTCTCAGCTGGTATGCTTTTGCTAATACACACCATCCTTTGACGAAAAAATCATCCACTTGACGACTCAAGTGTTTTCCGTATGTGATCAATTGATGATGGTTTCTCTCAACTGGGAGATCTAACATTTCTTGAGGCAAAGCCAAGGAGTTGGGAGTGTCGTGCATCAAGCTAGAAATGTACATTCTTAATTGATGGTTTTCATCCTTCAAGGCTGCTTTGTCTTGTCCATCCTTCATCATTATTTCCTTGACGCTCGTTGAGGCAATTTTGAGGAGGTCTGCCTCCACCTAATGAGTGGTTTGTCCAAGGTTCACCTTTGATAGCATGAAATCCTCAACCCTCACATTGTGTATGTATTTATCTTCGGGTGGGGAAGCAGTCTCTATGAAAACCTCGTTTTCTGCATTCCTCTCTACATGTGTTTGCTTCTTCAACTTCTTGGTCAACATGTCTTGAGGGACATGGTCAAACTCAGTGAATTCAAGCTGATAAGAAGGTCTTTCCCTCTTCCTTCCAAGTGAGCTTTCTAGCCAGATAGAATCTTGGCTAGCTTTGCTAGGAGTAGGAACATAGGCCCCCTAAATGCTAGAAGAACGAGACTGTGTTGTGGCGATGCCTCGTGGTGGCGAGTCGAAATCAATTGGACTTTGTGACCACATGATGGTGGTGAAGTTGGTGGCTCTATTTCTATTACAGGCATCACTTTTTCTACAACTGCTTTTGCTATGTTTTCCATCTCTGCAATAGTTATTTCAATCACTGGCTTTGGTGCAGATGAAGTGTTCTCAACTATTTCAAGTAAATTGGTGGTTGTCTCCACTTTTACCTCTTGTTGATTTGTACCAGCAATTCCTATTCTTCCCCATGTGCTCCCTGGAATTCGCATTCCTTCTGGAAGGATGCTCATCTTCTTCTATTTGGGTTTCCTCCTAGACATGGAAGGTAGTGTAGATTGAACCGTTGGTGGCTCTGATTGGGGAAGTACTACCTTCCTTGTCCTTTTACTGTCAAGGTAGAGTTGACTATGTCGGACTACTCTACCAGTTCTTTCCTTGATAGATGTACTCTCTTTCGCGTACCAATCTACTCTGCCGAGTGGTTGTGCATCTACTTGATCCGTGAAGAAGGAAGAAAGAATGACCTCTTCTTCGTCATCAGATAAGCCCTCGATGTCTTCTGAGATGAAATCTGCAATCTGTGAGAGCTTGAATCTGTTGTAGTTCCTTCTTCTCACTTCAAACTCATCTTCGCAGTTGACCCAAAAGTCCTCTATGAAAGATTCATGTGATGATCTTTGCTTGACATGTGTTGTGAAGAGTCCTCTTGGATCATATGATGACCTCCTGTTAGTGAGGTACTTGAGATTAAATCTCAATGTTTCCTAGCTCATCAACCTAGCATCGGTTGCAGTCTTGCATATGTAGAGTCCCATTTGAATAGGAAAGTTTGCAGCTAACTTCTTCTTTTGGCGGAGGTAAGAGTGAACCTCGGCCAACTGCCTCAGGAATTCCATGAATACTACCTTGTCTTAAGGGTAGTGTGGAATCATAGCGAGGTGGCCATTGTAGTCGTACACACGTATGTACAGGTGAAATTAGGGAATTGGATGAACTAATCCACCATTGTCGCCTTGGCTTCTGGTGAAATACGCACGTGCATCTCATGGTCTAGCTTGCGCATGATGTGCATAGTGAAAAGGTCATTCATCTTCTTGAAGTGCCTTTCTGCTAGAGTAAACTCAAGGTGAGGAAAGTAATCTTGGATCTTTTGCTTACCCAAGGTTCCCATAGTATTTAGTGTTCTGAATTCACCTTGGAAGGCTATCAGATATACCAGGTAGGAACACATGTGGAAACGATGCTCTTCTAGAAACCTGGTAAATTGTTGGTGGAGCATGTCACTGATCAGAGAGGCCCAGTCATAATGTACTCATCTTTGAATTCTCCTCGCCCAACCAATTTTGGCAAGCTAGTTTTCTTCACTTTTAACCAATGTTTAGCCATTATAAGTGAACACTTATCCTGTGAAGCCTCGAATGCCTTTCTGCATTCTGTCATAGATATAACCTTCCTAGTAGGGCATGGTTGAATTGCAAAACACGTCTCTATGTCCTTCGACTTTAAGCTGCAAATCACCTTTCCGTCCACTGATAGGATTTCTCTTGTAGTAGGGTTGTAATGCTTTGTGCAAGAAGTTACAAGCTCAATGCTCTGTAAAGTGATCAGAATGGATGCAGCTTGGAATAAGCCAGACTCTTCAATGTTTTACAATGTAATCTAGTTCATGCCCTCCAAATCCTCAGATATGACTTCTGGATTTTTTTGCCATAAGTTTGTGTCAGTCATCTTCAGATAATCATGATACAAGACTGTCTTTGTCTTGTATTGTACCTAGGAGTAATGCATTCTGCAAGACTTAAAGATTGACTGGGCACTTGACCTTGTTCTGACACTTTCCCGAAACCCTTAAATATAGCACTTGTCGAGAAGTATTTTTTTGGGAAAAATCTGGCACGTGGGTTTTGTTCGTGCTTGGGAGCTAAACAAAACCAGTTCCTTGGATTTTCGATTTGGAGACTTTTTCGGAAAGATCCTTAAAAATAGGGGCAAGAACTTTGTTGATTCTGACAAATCTGAGAAGATGGGTTTTGCTGAAAAAATACGCTGATCATAGCTGGTCAGATATGAGGTAATATGTTGTTTCCTGTGACATGCGAATAATTATAGACAAAAAATAGAGGAAGTAAACAGAAGGTGGATTGGAAGTTATAAACTACCACTTTGCAATAATTTGCATCTAGAAACAATCCTCAGAGAAGAATACTTTTACTACCACTGATCTTCAAAAATATCGAAGATCCATCCAAAACCTGTGCCAGATCTTGAAAATGTGTTCTTGGGAGCTAATTGTTGTTTTATCCTTCAACTTGCAAAAGAATAATGAAGAATGGGATTCCTAGCAAGAATATATGATGATTTGAGTTGAGATCCACCAAGTATGGATGCCAACTTGTGATTTAGGTCTAATTTGGAGTTCCAAAAGGTGATTTCCACTGATTGTGGAGTGTTTGGCCTCTTTTTGCCTCCAAATTTGTTAACTCAAGTCAACATTTTTGCTTTGACTTCCTTTAGGCATCCATCCTTGGAGTTGATCCTTTTTTGTCAAATTTGCAAGCTGAAGTGCCTCCGTTTGATCTTCGATTTTGGTTGCTCAGTTGATCTTTGGCAGTGGTTGGCAGATTCGTTGTCGAGATGAGATTGACTTGATGAGATATGCCAGGGAGTGATCAACTCAGAAAACTGAGTTTGAACCTCCAAAATGAAGGGTGCCTTTCCTTGAGAGGGGCGCTTTTGACAATGCCTTAGTCAATTTTCATTGACTGTTCTTCATTTTGACCTTTTTCAGACCCTTTGTGCCTTGATCTAATGTTCCCATTGACAAATGAATTAGATGACTTTGCTTGACGAGGCGTTGGGTACCCAACTCAGCTCTACACAAGATGATTGACTTATCAGCTAATAAAAGCGAGTTTAGTTCCTTAAAGTTCAAGGGTTCCCCTGGCCAACAAGGGTGCCTTTGACCTTTTGACTAGTTTTGGTTATGTTCTAAACTGCCTGTCTTGACTTCTGTGATCGGATGATTCAGCTGTCAGATGTTTTTGTTGATTGTCTCATTGATGAGATTGATCATAGTTGAGAAGGTCATCCTGGGAGACAGTGAAGATTCCAGTTGAATCTGAATACCTTTAAGAAAGGGTTCCTTTTTTCAAGAGGGGCACTTTTGGCAATTCCTTAGCCAGTTTCTGGCTTGTCTTTTCAGTTCTTCAATTCTGGCTTTTTTTGCTTGATCTCAACTGATGATCGTTTGGTGTGTCTTGTGAACCTGCTGTCAGATTGATCACGTAGCTAGGAGGAAGTTGAAAATATGTCATGTATGAAGCAACAACTTATGGATTCATCTGATGATTTCAACCGAGGGGTGCCCTTGGCTAGCAAGGGCGCTTTTATCTTGAAGCTCTCTGATTTGGCATCTTTATTGTTTGTAGATCCTTCATACTTTGTTGACGCTTCGCCAGTGATCCCTAAGTAAGATGATCTTGTTGATGATTACATTGTTGAGACATCACGAACATGAAGGAGATGACTAAGCTGAAGATGCTAAGTGATTAGTTTTTCCCTCTAAGATCCAAGGGCGCCTTTCTTCAAGAGGGGCGCCTTTTTTGACCTTTAGATTGTGTTTTGCCTTGGCAGCAAAAATGCGCACCTTCCAGAGTTAGCCAAATTTTGGCCTTTTTCGTTTTGATAAACTCCCTCATTATAACAACATTTTTTTGACCTTTTCCTCCATGGCTTCTTCATTGGAGCTTTTGAGGTTTAGCTTTTAGCACTTGGTACTGGCCAATTTGCCATTAATGGTTGCAGAGCTCCTAACTTTGTTCCTGAAAAACGAGAATAGACTTACCAGAGTAAAACATGTCTTTTGATGATTCTAACTTGATCAATGTGATCGTGAAGTTAATTAACCCTATCAAAATCATTTCTGGGAAGGTCCTATTTTTAAGGGTTTCCCTAAAAATAGGGCATAAAACCCTAATTTTCATATTTTCAGAATTTTAACCATAGGTTCCTTGACAGAAACCCACAAATATTTTATGTTTGGTTTGACCTAAAAAATACTCTCAACGGAATTTTTACATCGTTTAGCTCAATTCAAGCAGAATGCCAAAAATTTCATTTTGGGCACAACAAAGAGATATCAGGCAATCTTGGAGTAGTCTCACCAAGATACTCTCTTGATCAAAAGTATCTAGGATGTTTCATTATTTTGCGACAATGATATCTCTTGCTTCGTACAATATGTCATACACACACTAAATGATAGGGCTTTAGATGAAAATGGAGATAAGGGAGGTAAACCTAGATCTTTCTGGAAAGAGTATGGTATGTCGGGTTGCTTCGTGTGTTCATTGCATCCATGTGTAAGAGGGATATTTTATCCAATACCATAACAATCTTTCAATTCAGATGAAGGGGGTTTATGTTTTTGAGAAGGATTGGCTTCTTCATGAGAACACACATCCTTTTTGAAGTTATTTATCATCCTCTCTGAGGGATGGGAGTTAGATAGCCCCCATCGCTATCATCGGGTAATGTTGTTGATGTAGAACCAAGTTGAGCATATGAAACACAAGGCTATTTTGTTTTAGGTTGTGATATTTCACACTTTTCCATAAAGGAAGGTGTGAAGTCCCAATCATTACTAGAACTTGTATCTGAAATGAATCGTTTGTATAAGACTCTTTGGACCTTGAGGGTGAGACTTTGGATTCTTTATTGAAATGAGGCGTAAAATCTAATGACCCCCAATAATCACTAAAGATTTTTGTTGTAGGTGAAGGATTATCATCAACTTGTATAGGTTCAACCCTTGATCTTGGAATGAAAGCATTAGAGGAGTTCAAAATGTTGTGATCATATGATTTATAACTTTGTTCATTTGATTCGATTGTATTTATCTTTTTCTTGTATTCAAATTTCATTGAATGGTGAAGATTAGATGGGACTACTTTCATAGCATGAATCCATGGTCTCCCTAGGAGAAGATTGTATGGAAGGGGTCCTATCATGATATGGATAGGGTACTTAGGCAACACTACAGGTCCGACCTCAATAGGTAATGTGATAATTCCTAATGGTTTCCTATTAACATTGTAAAAGCCACGGAAATAAATATCATTATATTGAATGAGCCTTTTGTCCATGCCAATTTTGTTTAGGAAGTCAATGCTACAAACATTAAGATCTTCTCCATTATGTATGAGAGTGCGCTTAATTGTGGTTTCATTAATGATCACCTTTATCATCAAGGCTTCATTTTTGTTTTGAATCTCAAGTGAAGGTAATTCATGTTAAGGGTTCATGTGATTTTTGACTGTGTGACTTGTATGGGATGAAAGGAGGATGTTACATTATTCAATTTCATATAAGATTGGATCTCCTACTTTATTTGCAATATTTCTTGAAATAGACACTTGTATGCAGGTGATAGTTGAATGAGTTGCCATACATATATATTAGCAGGAATCTTTTTAAGGTCTTCAACACTAGGAAAAATATGTTGATGCAATGGTAATGAAGCGAGAGGGGCTTGCGGTTGCCTACATGTTTGAGCAACTATATTATATTTCGGTTGTTGTAAAACATTGTTGTTGTTAATTTGCATCATAGATTTCAAGAAACCTCTTAGTTTTTTATGTGATTCACTAATGGGAGGTGACTTAGGAAGCTTACTAGTTAAAGGAGATCCAATTTGTATCTTCATAACCTCAACAATCTTGTCTTTATTTGCATGATCTCTTAGTTAAGAGGGGTCTAATGTCACTTCATCATCGTCATCTAAGGGAGCCTCATCACTAGTGTTTGAAAGACATCTGTCAATGTTCACATCTTCTTGCACCATGATATCTTCCCTAGGAGGAGAGTTTCTAGGAGAACTACAAACTATGTGTTCATGAAATTTAAAGGTGGTTCTTCTAAAATGACTTCATCATAGGTAGGGGAATGATCAATGGTTGAATTGTCTTGTTTATCAATGATGTTATTGTCTTGTTCTATAATGTTTTCCCAGATATGATTCTCATAACTTTTATCAATCAAAGTATCATTTTTACGACTAGGAAAGATAATAGAAGAACAAATGTTATTGTCATGATGGTCCATAGTTTCATTCCTTTGTCCCATAATATCTTCCAAAATAGGATAGGTGGGGAAAGAAACATAAAGAGGGTTGTCATAGAACTTAAAGGTTTGCTTATCTAATACCAACATATCCTCATCATTATCACAAGAGGAGAAGATGTTGGGAGATGAATGTGGGTAGGTTTCAATGGTCTCTTTTTGTCTTATCGCTATTTCCTCTTGTTTAATAATGGCTTGCCTAATATGAGAGGTAAGAGGAGATAAGCAACTTGGGTTCTCAAAATCTTCATCAATTAGTCCTTCTAACGCTAAAATATCTTCTTCACAAGTAGGAGAGATATTAGGATAAGAACAAATGTGATTGTTATGATTACGCAAGCTTTCTTTCACTAGACTAACCTCACTCTTAGAAGGGATACTAGGAGAGGGATCAATGGCGAACAAAAAGAGAGGGGAAAGGACCTCATATTCATATGCATTTAACAAAACTTTCTTACAACATTCAAAAAGATCAGAAAATAGAACATGAAGTATGATAACTATAGCCTTTTGCAATGAAAACATGATGTAATGATTGTTCTACAAGCTTGAAATGCAACAATGATAAAGCAAACATGCAAAAGAATAATACAACTTTTCAGATTTGAAACATGATAATTGATTGATTATGCTAAGTAACAATGTAAGAATGCAAATTTTAAATTAAGCAATGCATGAAATGAGCCAAATTAAGATAGATCTAATGAAATTCATGTAACAAAAACTCAACCAACTGAAACAGATAGTTAATGGCAGCAAACAAAAGTGCAGAAAGAAGGATTTTAATGTTGTAAAAGGTTGTTTCAAATCTACACTAGAAATAATTCGCCCAAGGTGGAAAATGAGTCCTAGTAAGGACTTTTTATTTTATTTTTAGAAATTTTCAAATGAGTTTTATGCCTTTTATGTTGTATAATTTGTAAATTAAATGCAAATGTAGTTTTTAGATGATTTGAGATGATTTGAGATGCAAAAATGCAACCTATATGCACTTTCACTAATGCAAAATTTAGAAACCCTAGAATGCCAATTAACTAATGCAAACCCTAATGCAAAGTCAATGCAAGCTATATCTAGGATGATGATGGATTCCAAATCAGAATTATGATGTTCTAAATGCAGGTTCACCAAAATGGAACCAATTAAAAATGGGTGGATGAGTGTTGTCGTATGGTTTAGGACATAGAGCACACCCACTTTCAAGATATTCCACTCAAGGATAATCCTAGAGATCTCAATGTAAAAGAGAAAGAGATCTTGCAATAGGGTTGTCCTAGGGGCTAATTATAAGCTAATGAGAGGTTCACCACCAAGTAAGAACTTGGAAAGACAAATATAATGCAAGATCTAATGACAATACCTAGTGATGCATGAAACTTGAAAGAATGATCTAGAAATACATATAAATCAGAGAAAAAAGATGTAAAACCATAAGTATGCACCTAGAAACTTGTAGAGGCTTGAATGAAGGCTGAAAATGTTGCTGATCCTAAAACTTAGGCCTACTAGGACTCATTCACCAATCTGGGTGAATTAGTACCAAATCAAGGTTTTTGCATAGGAATAGGTTTCTTGAAAAGGGGTATCCGAAACTACAAAAATCTCAAAATTGACCTAAAATGGGACTCATTCGCCAATATGGTTGAATGAGTCTAGTTAGGGTTTTCTATAATTTTAAAGTCTGAATTTGGTCTGCAATGTCTGCTCTTTCTCTTCCTCTTTATTTTCATATATGAAACCCTGATTCGAGGTTGTAGGTGGATTTTTGACAAAGATTATGACCTTGAAAATGAGGAGAAAACTCCAAAAAATTTCTCCAAGCTTGCAACCTAATCTTCAATGATCCTTCAAGTCTTCAAAGCACCTAGATTTGCAGTTACATAAATAGATAGAGAAAAAAAGTGTTGATTGTTAGGGAATAGGGGTTTGCCTTGGTCAAACCCCTTTGTAGGTAATTAAACCAAATGATGAGACAATGAAATGGAGTCATGAAATATGAAACAAAGAATATGAATCATGGATAATGATACCTTGAATGATTCCTTGTAAATGGTGTCTCGTAAATTTTCAACTCAACATGACATGGCCATGAAGGATGTAGATCTTGATCTTGACAATAGGAGTAGAACAATGCTTTATCTTGGATCTTCAATTCTACATCACAACACTAGCTCAATAAAATGCTTGATGCTTGATATGCTTGACATGATTATGGATCTTGAATTTCTACAACAATTGATGGAGAATTCTACCCTTGAATGCCTTAAAAATTATCTTGAATGCTCTCTAGATGATCTTGTGAAGTCTTGAAATGCTTGAATAGATAACATGAATTCATAATGAAATAATGATTTGAAAGCTCATTTATATAGGCTAACATACATAGAATTTGAACTTGAAACCCAAATTTTCTCACTTAAAACCTTGAAAATAGGCCTAATGGGACTCATTCTCCAAGTTGAGTGAATGGGTCCCACCTGGATGGGACACATTCACCCAAAGTGGTGAATGAGTCCCACGAGGCCTATTTTGATTGCTAAAGTGTAAGGGAGTGTGTAAATCAAGTTTATATGTTGATATTGTTGAGTTTTTTTGTTAAAATATGCCTTGGGATACATAATATGGGGTCATAGGAGCCTATTAATGATGATATATAGGTCATCAATTCCAGAGAGCCCAAAATTCAATGAGAAAGTGTAAATAAATACACTTTACAACATCAAATTAAGGCTAAAATTGGGTCAATTTAGCTTAAAAGGTCCCTAAATCCCATGTATTGTATAATAAATTTCAACACTAAATTAGGTCCACTTAATTTACAAGCCTCCTAAATTTAATGTGAAAGTGTAAATAAATACACTTTACAACACTAAATTAAGGAAAGGTTAGGTTATTTAGCTTTAATAGGACCCAAAACCTAATGTGGATGTGTAAAACACATCACAACACTAGATCAAGGCGATATCAAGTCCAATCTATCAATATTATTCCCAAATCAAGCAAGGAAAAGGTGTACTTTTTCTATTGCCACATTAATATCACAATCTATAAAATTTGTAGTTTCAGACACATCCTGATCTTTAGCCTCGCATATTTTATCTAAAGCAACTTCACACAAATATTCTATGCCACATGAGACATCACATACCAATGGCTTTGACTTCAAACACTCATTTTATTTCTCTAACAACTTTAGCTTTTCTTCCAAATCTTCATTCTTGTTTTTGACCTCATCAAGAAAATTCAATCTTCTTTCTGGCTCTTCATTTTTCTTTTTCACTTTCTCTAATTCTTTTTTCAAGTTTTCATTTTTCACACAAATAATCACATCTTTCTTTTCCAAAATCAATTTTGAGTTACACATTTTGAGCTTCATCAATTCTTCTATCAAAAAAAAATTCTCACATTAAATTTAAAGTTTCTTTCTTCGTCTTTTTACTAGTCTTTTCCATTGGAACAAAAAATTTAAACTCACCTTTTTGAAAAAGTGATTCCTCCTCTTTTAAAAGCTATTGTTGTGAAAAAAACACTGAAAATAACAATATCTTCTCCCTTGCACCTATCTATCTTCAGAAAATCTCCTCCTTTATGGCTTTAAAACTTCCTTCAACAATTTTCTTTCCTTGGCAACAACTATTAAGAACAAATACAACGATCTTTCTTCCTATGGCCGATGCTTCAAGAATTTTTTTGATCCCTCCTATGACAATCAATGTGATAACTGCAACCTACTTACTATTGGCAATGAATTCCTCTAATATTTTTGTGTTCCTTCACTGATTCATGATTTCCTTATTCTGCAATATTTCTACTAAGCGATGGATACAAATTGCACTCAATGAATCGGGCTTCTTTGTGGTGTGATCTCTTTAAACAAAATTTTTGGCACCTTTGAAACTATCAACAATCTCCTATAAAAACAAAAATAGCAGGTAAAACCTGCGACTTACTTTTCCATGCTTTTACAACTTTGATAATCTACTCCTTTTCTAATTTTTGATTTGGGTGTATTTCTTTTGCTATGGAAAATTTGATCTGCAATAACAAAATCACGGAATTTTCTTATATTTCCTTATCGATTTTTGTGATCATCAAATATGCATCTCCTTTTGCAGCGTTTGGCTTCAATCTCTTAGACAACGCAATTATCTCCTTCTGAAATCTTCCTTTGTTGGGCGGGTTCAAACATGGTCCAATCTCTATATGTGAACTTAATAATTTGTTGCCATCTTATCTTCTACGACTTTCTTTTCACAACAATGATCCTTTTTTTCACAGATATTCCAACGATTTTTTAATAGTGATCTCCTAAGACTTTTCTCCTCCATGATTTGCAATGATCTTTTACAATTTTAATGAAGAAAAATGTATCCTTTGGACATTTTCACATTCATTTGGATCTTTCTTGTGGATTTTGGCCTAGTTTTGCCTAGATTTAATGTTATAATGTGGCCAACACATTCACATTAGGTCTTGGACCCTTGCAAATCAATAATAATTCTATTGTGTCTTGTAAAGGTGTTGTGAAGTGTTGTAACTCACTTTCACACTTTTCTAAGACCTTTCTAATGTATTTCACTTATATAACCTCTTTTTATCACTTACCAAGCCTTATTTCAAAGTGTTGTAAGGAGTTGTAATAAACCCTCACACTTTTCTAGGCTTGTCATCAATAATTACACCTTTCTTATGTCTTAAATGGCACCATTATACACTTGCATGCCTTATTTAAGTGTCCTATTGAGAAGAAACCTGATACATCATTTAATACATATTAATCCCTAACACCCACTTAAAATGCCTAAGTGGGACCAAGTCACCACTTGGGGTGACTTAGTCCCATTTGGCTTAAAAATCAAAATAAATTCAAAATTTTGGCAAGTTTTTATTCTCTAAGAGCTAAGGTCGGTCTGCGATGTGGCATTTTTGGGAATTATTGTATAATTGTGTATAAATACAAGTTTTTCCTCTTGTTTTTCATCGCTAGAGGCCTTGGACCTTCTTCTCTTTCTCCTCTTCATTCATCATTCTTCTCAAGCAAGCTAGGGTTTTGGCATTCTAAGTCATCAAGAAGCATTGAAGGGATTTATATTTCCAGTTCATTGCATTTAGGATATTTCATATAGATATAATTCAATTACATCCTCATTAGTCTTGAATGAACCCTCTAGATCCTTGGGGTGCGAAAGATTTCTCTCCTTCTAGGTAAAAAACTAGAAGTGCTACGGAATCCCCTTTTCCCCCAAAATCTACGGTTCACAAGGGTGTACATCCCTCTCATGTTATGCTCTCATAAGGGAGAGGGATGAGTAGTTGGGTGGATTTCAATTGTTGATATAGTATTTGTGGTTATAATATTTAGTTTTGTAATATATTTATATTATATATTGTCAGTTTAATTAGTTCACTTGTAAATAAAAAATAACCAAACATGGGTCAAGATAGACCTATATTTGAATAATCTAGAACTTATAGATGTTATATAAAAAACATATAAATACTCATTAACAAGTGAGATAAATACTTTTTTGTTTCATATAAAATATCATAATTATCCACTATAAGTGTGTCATTTATAAAATAAGGCATTCATTTAGACAAGGTATTATTGTCATAGTTAAAAAATATCATAGCTATCCACAATTGAGAAATTCTAAACTATAGATGTTTAGACTAAAATCATTATCAATAATATTTCACATAATCCCCATCAAATTAATACCAAGATGTTGCTAATTGTTGTTGCTCAACATTGAGGACTAGTTTGTCCATAGGGACCTTAACTCCTTGTTTAATGTGTTCAAGACCATTTCTCTTCTTTTCATGTTTAAAAAATAATTTTGAATCCAAGTTTGTAATGTGTCTTCAAGTTAAAAATGTTAGAATTGTGAAAAACATCACAAAACCATGAGCCATAGGATCAAACAAAAAACAAATACACCTTCCACGCAAGAGATATGCAAACAATAAATGCAATATTCCTCAACAAGAAAAAGCTATAGAGTGCAAGAGATTATAAAAAAGATATGAAATCTTGAGTCAATCTCAGAGAGATAATTACAATGAGAGTTGAGTGCTATAGGAGCAAAACCCTAAAAACATAAAATCACTCCCAAGTCTAGCTTAAGTGCATGGGAATAAATTAGACTAATAATCAATTAAAGAGTAATTAATTTCAGGGTTAGAAGGTAGATATCTAACAAGTTAAATGTAGATTTGAACAATAAAATAGAGAAATAAAACACACAGAAAATTATAGCAGAAATAAGACAACATAGTGAATTTAACGTGGTTCACCCAATCTGGGCTACATCCACAAAACCAAAGCCATCCAATGATTTTATTATCTAGTGCAAAACATATTTCAATATTGCAAATAATGCCATTCTACAATTCCCCATCCCAACTGCTTATAACAAGCTTCCAAAAATTAGGGTTTACAAAGTCAACTTTTTTCTTTTTCGGTGACGAAGCAAAAAAAAGGTGATTTTTTTCTTGGGGGTTGCCGCCCTTGAACCCCTACTCAGGGCTCGACCGAGCCCCAGACCTCAGCGAGGATACATGAAGAGTGTACAATACTAACGAGTGTATAGTATAGCATGCTCAGTTGCCACATACCAACAATTAATTATTAGCTAATGCATGATTACTCTAACAAAAAAGAGGAGGGTCTACTTTACTAGCCTTGTTGAAATGAGATGCATAGCCACATTTTGGAGAAGCAATAACCAAATTGAAAAAAAGAATAAAGATCAGTTCTACCATGAGCATGTAAATCCATTCTCCATAGATAGATGATGAATTGATCAAGATCAACCTTATATTCACTAGGCTAAGAAGAAGTGAAGTTTGAGGAGCCCTAGTCATTACCAATGCATGCATTAGAATTAGAAGAATGATGAAGAGGCAGAACATCATTAACAAAAGGTGATAATGGTGTATGTGGTTTTGGTGAAGAAGGTAAGAGGTTACAGAGAGAATAAGATGTAGAAGTAAGATTTTCATGACTTGAATAAACTTGTTGACAATATTGGAAGCAATTATGATCGACTTAAATTGTTGTGAATAATTTATCCTTATGAATGAATTTAATAGACTAATGTAGGGTAGATGGAACTACACCCATGGCATGAATCCACAATCTATCCATGACATTTTCAAAACCTTTAATGGAAAAATTCAACAAATAAATAGAAGAAGCATCAACATTGATACAAACTATAGATGTTTAGACGAAACCATTATAAAAAAGATTTCACATAATCCTCATTGAGTGAATGCCAATATGTTGCTAGTTTTTGTTGCTTGACATTGAGGATTAGATCAAACTAACTCATGCTCTAGAATTGCAAATTAAAATTTCTAAAAGAAGAGTGCAAAGAGAGAATATTTTTATTTTGTAGTGACTAAGTACCACTACATTATACAATGTAACTATAAGTATTTAATGGTGGACTCTATGGGCACATCTAGTTTGTAACTCTACTTTGATATAGATAGATTTCCACTACATTATGTGATGGATCATTTATGATTAGATTCATGATAATTACGCTAGGGTTTATATGTTTACCATATTTAAAGAGGCTAGAATTGATAAAGATTGATTCTAGCTTGTGATTTGAGAAATCTATAAGGAGTTTCTATTTTCTACTCTCTTTGAAGAGATACATATTTGGAAGAGGGGGGTTCTAGTCACAAATAAGTAGGAGGATTATATAAAAAAATATTTACGATTCAAATTGAAACTTAACCTCCCTCCTCAATCCTTGTCTTATTTTTATGTTCTTACTTGGTTCGATTAGATAGAAACCAAATTTGTGTAATAAAATAAATTTATGTAATGAAGCAAGTTTACCATTGAGCACTTGGAATTTTTTTAATTGTTTAAAACCAATGGTTGATAAGATACCTGAATGTATTTATAGAATAAATATTTATAAAATATAAAAATTATTTTTTGAAAACTTAAATGAAACATGAAGATGTCAATTGTTTGTTGAAATGATAACAAATCTCAGGTTTAGACTCATAATGAAGATACTTGGCCTAAAAACATCAAACACTAATAGTGAAAAAATTATTGTAAAAATTCTAATCAATGCATACAAAAGAGTGGGTTTAATCTCATGTACCAAATATAATAATGTTACATGGCATATAATTACATCAACTATAGAAAGAAGTCAAATAAAGAAATATTTCCTACTAAAGAAAACAAGTTGAAAGCACTAAACATAAGTAGAAAAATAATAATGAAAGCCATTGAGAGACATGAAAGAGTTGAAGACCCAAATAACAATAAACTATGGATATTCTTTGGTAGACTCTCATATAAATATAAAGTCATAGTTGAAGGGCCTTAAAATCCCTAATTGAAGAATCTTTTTTAAAATAATACAAGAGTATCACCTAATCAAATAGATGTTGTAAAAAGGAGAATTGAAATTGTCAAAACTGTGAGTCACATCTTAAGTATTTTTTGAATATGAATCAAACAAAATTCTCTAAATTTGTCAAGCTGTATCTCAAGTAAAAATTAGTCAAAGGCATTTTAAAATGGAAAACCTTTTTATGTCAAAAAATCATACACGTACAACTTGTTGTAGAGTCTACATTGATTTTTTTTATCGTTATGATTTTTTTTACATATATGTGGAGATTTGTATATGAATGATATTTTATTGGAGTGTGAGATAAAAAAAAATCCACCTAGATATACAAGAGATTTCATTTCAATCATTTTATGTGAAAGATTAGATAGAACGTTATTTTATAGGAAATCATGTTGGGATGGAACATATGATAGTTGTGATGGTCTACAATGTTTGAGAAATTGTGCATACATAGAGAATGCACATGTAATTGTAAATAAATTAGTAAGTTTTAAAAATATAAGTTAGTGGCCTACACTCTAAAAGATGGTAAAGAGGAAAAAATGTGTGAATTCGTGAGTGAAAAAATATTGATATATCAATTTATGTCTATTTTCTTAGAGAACACAGTGGGGTGATCCCACAATATTGGTTTATAATTTTTGGCCAAACTGGACATTGAACTGATTTTTTTTAACTAAATCTTCACTTTTAAGCACCTATAGTGGCTAAACCCTGAGGAATTTGAAGACGATGCAAACTTGTGATTTGTGACATTTTTTCTATAGATTCTAAATATTTTTTTTTCAAAAAAATTGGAATCAGATTGCACTTCTTTTTCCATCTCCTTGGAAAACTAGTTTTTAACAGTAAACACCATTTTTAAAGAGTGACGTTACTGGCTAACACATAACTTTTTTTCTGTGAAGGATAAAATTCTATTTTTTTCGAATATAGATTTGTAACTACGATATCTAGTGCATGGAATTGGTTTCATAGAATTTTATTGAAATTTTTTTTCTTAATTAAGTTTGAAAGTCGAACTAGTTATAATTTAGACATGATTTATTGGCTAAAACATAACTTTTTTTGTATGTATCAAAATTTAATTTATTTTTTGTGTTGGATCAAGAACATCAATATCTAGTGCATAGATATTTTTCAATTTTTTTTGATAATCTGCTATTTTTCCACATGTGAAGAATAGAGAGCTTGATTTTCGATGAAAACCTACATTCACAAGAAATAAAAAAATAATAATAATAATTAAATTAAATTTATTTAAAATTATATTTTTTGGGAAGCTTATAATAAGGACCACATACTTACAAAATATAAATTTTAAATGAATTCATTTGATCTCCCAAAAGGTAAATCAAAAGTGATTTTTTATCAGCATTTTGATAGGCACAAAGGAGACTCTGTTATAGGTATGGTTTAAAACTAGCGGGGTTCTATTGAAGGGGGTTTGACCTAAGGTGGTTTGATCAAACCCTCTTCAATTGGAACCCTTTAAATGGAACTTTTCAAGGCTTAAATCATTATATTTTCTAAAAATATGTCATTTCAACAAAAATAGGATCTCCTAAAAAGTGCAAACCACTATTGTGGGATCACCCAGTGTACAATGACTATGCGAGACATACATATAAAGCTTGATGGTTGGACTAAAATTTCAAGTTATGTAATAAAAAAAAATTTCATACCACCATTTCAATTATAGAACTTACAAATAATTATATACTAAAACCACAAAACAAGTTTCAATCAAAGTACTACACCACTTAGGTTGCTATATTTATGCATATAACGTTTATTCATGCACTTCGCAGTACAAAGGAAAATAAAAATATCTTGAGGGGGTATCATTTTTATATTAGTGACTATTGCATGTATATTGTATAGATTTTTTGCAAGATTTATTTGAGATGTTCAATGGTAATTTGAGTAGTATGAACATTACATTTGGTTAGCATATCATGTGGTCAGATAATTGTGCATCATGATTTAAGAACTCGTGGATGTTTTATTGCTTGAAGAAGATGTATAAGATGAATGGTATTTAGTATATATGGAATTTGTGTTAGGGTGGGCATGGAAAAGGGGAGCATGATGGTGCAATAAAATGTATTAAAATAGCCTTAAGGTGCATGTGTAAAAATATAGGGGACCAAAAAGTGGCCACAACCACTTTTTGGTCCATCTAAGGCATAACACAAGTGAATGAGAGGAAGATAGAGATAGGGGAGAGAGATAGAGATGGAGAGGGACAGGGAAAGGGAGAGATAAAATGACAAAGAGGAGAGAGGGATAGAGAGAGATTAATAAATATATATATAGAGAGAGAAGTGATATATGGAGAGAGATAGAGAGGGAGATATATAGGGGTAGATAGAGATGGATAGGTAAGTGTTATGTATAGGATCGTGGAGAAATAAAATAATAAAAAATGAATGCAAAAATAAAATATATAAAAATACAACATACAAGAGAGACACAAATATATTGGTTCACTCGATATGGACTATGAACATTCATGGAGAAAAACAGTCCTTTATTCCATCTAGAAAAATGAAGGGATAAAACCTACAACACATATTTTGCAACCTCCTCTTCACTCTAAGTAACACACCACTCTCTAGAGATATATCAAGGGGGCTCTTTAAATGTGTTTTCCTCAAACCCTTTCCAAGGGGGGCTCCATAATGTGCTTTTTCTCCCCTTGGACTCCCTAGTGATAGAAATGGAGGGGTAACCCCCACCCTCCTCCCCGTCCCCACACCCCTTGTCAGGAACTCGGATCTAAACATGATTCAAACAAATAGGAAGATAATCAAGCTCCATTGTTAAAAAAAGGAGATATAGATAAAGAGAGGGAAAGATAGAGGGATAAATATGGAGAGATAGAAATAGGGGAAGATAGATAGAAAGGAAGATAGAGACGTAGATATAGATTATTATAGATTTGATAATTACTCTTAATTACACTTATCCTCTTATATTCACTAGTTACCCCTCATCATTGCATCATACATTTTACATGGCTTGGGATCAATCCCATGGTGTGCAAGAGTTAACCCTAATTTTAAAATATCAAATTCACATTCCAAATCTATTGCCCCTTATTAATAGTCATTATTATTCAACTTGGTACACATTTGCGAGACATGTTATGTTAGGGTATTGAAGGATATTCAATATGCACTAAAATTTCATATATATGGTAGGATTATCCAAAAAGAGGGTATCATTTCTGCATATTTTGAATTTTCTAAAGAGACAAAGAATCATTCCACATCATCGACATATAGGCTATTTGGATGTTGGTGAATATTATCTTCAATAATGCAAATCATTATGGGACTAAAACTAAGGAGAACATGATCACCTATAGAATCAAAATTCTACCCAATGATGTTGTTAAAAATCACCTTAACAATTTGGATTTTAGTAAAGAAGAGGGAGCATATTATTTTTGGAGTACATTGTGATAGATTGATCTTGCATGCCATAGATTAGTTCTATGTGTCAAGTTGAATCTACATAGATTTAGAACAATCTTGTGGCACCTAGATATGGACCACATACTTTTTTAGTCATTTAAAACTCCGAGCATACCAAAACATGAATTTTTAAACAATTGCAAACCAACTCTACATGGCATCATTATTATTTTGACATCATCAATTTTGAAATTAAATAAATGTAATCCCACATGTAGTCTTTAAATATTTATTATACTTATTAATCCAACTTTAATTTATTTATGAAATGGTGAAAAAGTGGTTTAGAGTGCTAGCATATGTTTTTGGACATAGAGCATACCCACTTTTCCAATTTCATTCAAGGATAACCCTTGATATATCAATGTAAGGGAGAAAGAGATCTTGCTAAGGGCTATCCTAAGGGGTGAATATGATCTATTGAGGGGCTCACCGCCAATTTTAGACTTTGAAAAGATAATGAAATGCAAAGCCCTAATTGAATGTAAACTAACACTAAATGACCTAGAAAGTGATTGAATGAAACAAAAAACTGTAAAATAAAATGTGTGCACCTAGGAATCTGGAAGGTGGTTGAATGAAGGTTTGAATTAATGGAAATTATACTGTTATGGATTACTGGGACTCATTTGCCAAGCTGGGTGAATCAATCCTATTTCTGGGAAACTATGCCAGAATAGGTTTCGATCAAAAGGGTATCAGAATATGCAAAGGCCTAAAAAATGACTAGAATTGAGACTCATTCGCTAGAAGTGGCGAATCAGTCCAGTTAGGATTTTCTAAAGCTTCAAAATTTGAATCTATGCTCCTCAGTCCCAATTGGTTTTCAGATCTGAAACAACAATTTGTGACCTATAAATGATCTTCAAGGCTCTTCAACACTTGATGAAAACTTTGAAAACTTTGGACGTTTTGCAACACTTCTCCAATCTTGCTCCTTAAGAAATCTGCAACCTAGCCTTGTAAATCACACATAAAGAAGAGGGAAAATTTTGGGGGGTTAGTGGTTAGGGGTTTGCTTTGGTCAAACCTCTTTTTGGAAATCAATCCTTAAAATGAAATCAAATATGGAAGGAGAATGATGAATGAACAAGATATGGTGCTACAACTAACCAAACCCTAGCAATAAGGTGCTACAAGTATGCTTGAAATGGCTACAATGCATGTGGTTCTTAAATCTATCTTAAAGGAGATTGATCTTGAAAGCAATGCTTCCTTGAATCACAAAAATCTACACCACAATTGTTAGTACAATAACAAACATGATGCAAGAGATCTTTGATATGATGATTGATGCTTGAAAAATGCTCTAAAATGCTTGATAATCTGCCCTACAATGCTCTTGAATCCTCTTGTGAAAACTTGATTCTTATTGGATTGCTAGGTGACTTGATTGCTTGTTAGATTGCTAGGTGAGAAATGAATCAAATAAACTTGTATTTATACTCAATTATGCAAGAATTATTGAAATTACAACACTACAAGCCGACATTGGATTTTGGAGAATAAGATCATGCCAAAGATTTAAATTTAATTTAATTTTCAGCTAAATGGGATCATTCGCCACCCTGGGCAAATGGGTCCCACCTAAGGGGACTCGTTCACCCAAAATGGTGAATGAGTCCCACTTTAGGAATTTGAGGTGGGTTTTTGAGATTTTGGTGTTTTAAATGATTTTATCGGGATTATCCTCAAAAATACACATAAATAAGGCTCATGGATGCAAAATGGGGCCAATGAAAGCATAATAAAACCCAATTATTAATGTCAAGCCTAGAAAAGTGTGAACTTGTGGGTAAGTGCACCAAGATGGTTCCCAAAAAGGGGACAAGTGGACAACTTTTTTCTAAAATCGGGAAATACTGACCTTGGATGTGAAATTGAGGATACTTAGACTCAAAATTTTGAGATGGAACAAAAAGAAGGATTCAAGTGCTCCGAGTCTACTTTCTAAACTACTAATTTATTTTGAAAATGATTGAGATTAAGGGGTTCAAACGAGGGACGTACACAAATTGGTGTTGTTTTTGTCAGAAAAACATAACATAGCAACTCTTGTACGACCCTCGTACGGTGAACTTTTTTTTAGTATTTTTAAAATCGCAATGGTCAGAAGTTAGCTAACAGTATGTAGTTGATGCACGATTTTTCTGATAATTTTTTAATGAATATTTGATTTTTTACTAATTTGCGAAGTGGACATATCCTGAAAATAGAATTTTGGCCGTGCTACCCCTACAAATTTTGGAAACTAATTGATTTGTTTTTTTTTTAATTTTTTAATTTTGTAGAATGGAGTCTAGTTTCTGAAAATGTAATTTATTTGAAAAATTGATGAATGGTTAATTTATAACGAAAAAAATACCAAACACTGCTTTTTGGCAAAAAAAAGACATATAGATAAAATAAATTATGGATGAAAGACTTAACATTTTCAGAAAGTGAAAAAAATTACATCGTTGGATAGCTAAGAGATAACCCAACATTACCCATGTACTCGATTTTTTCGATATTGAATCACGTGCAATCCTGATGGTGAGCACAAACTCGATTATGAGAAATATGGTGGATTTTTTAAAAACACGTCTCTGGTCGTTGGGAATGCCCTCCAAACCTTTGGGTTGGAATTCCAAGGCAATACCAAGCTTAAATTTTGGTAATTCTCAAAGCAAGATATAACGCAATCGCGTTATAACGCGAGCGTGTTATAACGCGCTCGCGTTATATCTCACTTTGACATGGTTTTTGCTTCTGCGGGGAACATGTCTACTAGCCCATAATGCAAGCGCGTTATAACGTGTTCGCGTTATGTCTTAATTTATCCTAAATGCTAATATATTAATGTATGCTAATATATTTTTATGTACATGTATGTATGTATGCTTGTATGGATGTAAGATTATATGTACAAATGTATTATGCTTGTATGTATGCATTTATGTATGTCTTTAGATGAAGGGAGAATTTAGAGAGAGTCTAGAGAGATGGAGAGGGGGTCGAAGTGAGAGTTTAAGAGAGAGGGAGTGGGAGAGAAGGGGTTGGATTGAGGGGGACTTAGCTAGGTAGGGTGGGAGGGATAGAGGGAGGGAGAGAGAGAGAGGGGGGGGGAGAGAGAGAATTGATGGAGAGGGAGAGAGAGAGAGGGGGGTGGGAGAGAGAGAATTGAGGGAGAGGGAGAGAGAGAGAGAGAGACAAAGAGAAAGAGAGGGTTATGTAGGTAGGGTGCGAAAGGGAGAGACTTGAGAGTGTGAGAGGGAGAGACTTGAGAGTGTTAGGGGGGTGAGAGGGAGAGACTTGAGAGATAGGTAGTGAGAGGGAGTGTGAGAGAGAGGGAGTGAGAGAGGGTGGTAGGGATTGATTGAACGAGAGGTATGCAGAAAGAGGGAGATGGTAGATAGAGACAATTAGAGAGGGTGGGAGGAAGGGAAGGAGGGAAGGAGGGAGAGGTGAGATGTATAGATAAAGAGAAAGTGAAAGGGGTTGATGGTATAGGGTTGAGGGATTAGGATGGAGGACCTATAGGATTGATGGTTTCTAGAGTAGTAGGGTTTAAGGTTTGAGGGTTGATGGAATAGTTTTGATGGTAGAGGGTATTTGGTTGAGGGTATAGGGTAGAAGGTTTAAGGTTTAAGTGTTTAGGGTTGAAGGGTTTAGGGTTAAGGGTTTACTTGGTTGAGGTTAGAGGGTTTAGGGTATAGTTTTGAGGGTATATGGTTGAAGGATTAGGTTCAGGGTCCAATGTAAGGGGTAGAGGGTTTAGGGTTTAAGGATTGAGGTTTGAGAATTGAGAATTGAGGGTTGAGTGTTTAATGTATAGGGTAAAGGGTAGAGGGTTTAAGGGTTGAGGGTTGAAGATTGAGGGTTTAAGGTATAAGGTCGAGGGATTAGGGTTGAGGGTCCAATATATAGGGTAGAGGGTATAGGGGTTGAGAGATTAAGGGTTGAGGGATTAGGGTTTAGGGTAGAGAGTATTGGGTTGATGGTAGAGGTTAGAGGGTAGAGGGTAAAGGGTTTAACAGCTTAGGGTTTAAGGGGTTAGGGTTGAGGGTCGAGGGTTCAGGGTTGAGTGTTTAAGGGTTTAAGAGTTGAGGGTTTAAGGGTCAAGAGGGTTGAGGGATTAGGGTAGAGAGTTTACTAAGTGGGTTTGAGGGTTGGGGGATTAGGGTTGAGGGTAGAGGGTATAGGATTGGCGGTAGAGGGTAGAGGGTTTATGGGTTAGGGTTTAAGGGTTTAGGGTTTAGGGATGAGGGATTAATAGGTTATAGAGTAGAGGTTATAAGAGTTGAGGGATTAGGGTTTAAGGGTTGAGGGTTGAGGGATTCAAAGGGTA